>PVJI01007382.1:0-78674 GCA_004026765.1 Micronycteris hirsuta | reverse complement strand
TTTAATATATATTTTTTAAATTTTATTTATTTTCAAAGAGAGGGGAAGGTAAGGAGAAAGAGAGGGAGAGAAACATCAATGTGTGGTTGCCTCTCACATGGCCCTCACTGGGGACCTGGCCCGCAACCCAGGCATGTGCCCTGACTGGGAATCGAACTGGCAACCCTTTGGTTCGCAGCCCGCGCTCAATCCACTGAGCTACACCAGCCAGGCCTAATCAGCTATAATTTTATATAACATTTGGAGGAGTCTACCCTGGGGGCCACCCATGATCCCTTGAGCTGTTCAGTCCCAGGCTGTAGGAAAAGAAGAGGTCTGCCTGAGGCTTACTCAGGGAGAGAGAAGGTAACTAAAGTAGGGGCCCCATTTCCTGTCCTCCAGCGACCCATACAAAAGGGTGAGAGGCTATAGTCAGAAGCAAGGACCCTGGAGCCAGTAATCCTGGACGCCACCTGCTTTTGCCTACATGCCTCAGTTTCCCCACCTGTCAAGCGGATGACAGGGCTGCTGTGAGAGCTCCAGGAGGTGCCAGCACAGAAACACTCACTGTATGTACTAGGTGGGGAGTAGAAGCACAGCAGGCTCCAGGTCTGCCTGCACATCTCTGCTCCCACCTCAGGCTGTACTCAGGGAAGCCATGGCTCAGAGAAGCTGCACTGGCCAGCTCTGGCTCACACGGCTGGTGAGTAGGCGAGCTGACACCACACCATGCTCAGCCATGTGTACGAGACAGGGGTGAACAACAATGCGACACAGCCCCCTGGAATGCCCTCTACTCGGGCAGGCACATGTGGATGGAAGGGGTACAAGTGGCGGGTCTAGGGTTGCAGCAGGGCGCACTTCTATGGGAGAGCCTCAAAACCAACAGAATCCAACTCAAAGACGGTCACCACCGGGCCAGCAGCACCTGGGCATGGCTGACCCCACCCCCAGAAAGGGCGCTGTCCACCCACGCACAGTGCATGGTGTTCGGCCAATGATTCCAGGGGTGAAAAGAGCTGGTACCCAGGACGGGGCTCTTTAAGACAGGTATGGTGATGGGAGGAGGGGGGAGTTGAGGAAAGGAGGAGGGGGACTTCTGATTTGGGCTGCCCCACGCCCAGTGAAGCCTCTTATTGATGGGCCTTAGTCAAACTCCACAATCCACATGCTAGGTCTCAGTTTTCCCTCTGCGGAAGTGCATAGGGAGGCAGGAGAGCAGGACTAACTGGACTCAAAAGCTCCCACCCAGGACCTCACCCAGAAGACACCCTGGGGCAGGGGAGTGAGGAGTTGGGGAGGGAGAGAATAGGGATGAACTAACCTGTTCTCCCAGCCTTGCAGGGTGGCCTACTGCCAGCTATCAACCATCAACAGACTGGAAGAGGCTTTCCTAGCCCCAGGGAATCTGACCTCTTGCTGGGTAACAGGCTCTGGGACACCCTGTGGAATGTGTCCAAGAGAGCTCCACTTCCGCTTCCATGCACCTGCTTCTGGCCCCTGCCAGGCACAACCTGCACAACAAACCCCACAGGGGCTCAGAGGGCCTCCCCCCGGCTCCCCCAGCCCCATGTGTCCTACCTGGCGCAGGCAAGAGCGCATGCTGAGTTGGGGCCTCACGCCTGGGAAGGGAAAAGGCCCCACACTCAGGCCGCAGGCAGGGCCCCCAACATCGGGGCTGAGGGTGAGGTGGGTCACGCCAGAGGACTGGTTCTGAGGGCACGGGGGCTTGCACGGATGGTGACTGACAGAGTCTGCGCTGGTCTGCCCCACGCCCTCGGTGGCTGAGCTTGTGCAGGCACTCAGCCTCACAGTCACGTGGGCAGAAACCCACTGCGGCCCAAGTTGGTCTTCAGTCAGCAGCTGGGCCCCCAGGGCTACCCCAGCCCAAACCTGTGTCCCTTCTCAGAGCTCATGGAGTCTGCAAGTGGGCAGGATGTAATTCCCCAGGTACTCACCATGTAGACAGGAGGAGACCTCTCCCATACACCCCCCCCCCCCCAGCAGCTAAGAGCACAGGCAAGCCCAGCCTCTACCCAGGGTGCAGAGCAGGAAGCTGTGTCAGCACTGGTCCTCAGGACAGCTTTTATTTCACCCGCCAGGCTCCACTCTGCACCGCCCCTCCGGGGCACCCCCACCCTAGAGTCACCCCGAGAACTTCTTCCATGGCAGGCCAGCCCCACTCTGGTCTGGGGCCCCACCCGTCAAGTCAGCCTGATCCAGGAGGTGGCTTACTCCACCTGCTCCTCCAGGAAGCCCTCCCAGCCCAACACTGGCTGGTAAGAAGGAAACCTGGAATCACCAGACAGGCCCTGCCCCAAAGAACTCCCAGTTCTCATCCTCAAAAGCCCAGGGGATGGTCCTAAAGCTGGTCCCTGTCACTCTGCAGTCAGTCACCACATTCTACTCATATCAGCCACTGGCAGGTGGAGGTAAAGGGCACTACCCTTGCTCTGCCCTTGGCTTTGCTACCTCCTCAAAGTGGGTAGGCCTCCCTCACAGCAGAGGACTACTTCAGCAGACACTGGATCACCAGGAGGGGAGGGAACCCAGGCAGGCATGCCTGCCCATATTCCTGCCCATATTCCCCACACACAGACTTCCCAAGTTACCGTGTGTCCTCAGAGAGTAGGGCCAGCATCTCTAGGCCCCAGGGGGATGGCAGGATAGAGAGCCAAGCCCCTCACAAACCCTGACCTGCCCAGCCAGTGTCTTTATAGTGTCAGATGCAAAACAGACCCCCAGGAGGAGCAAGGGAAGACAGGAAGGGGCCCACTGAGGCACCCTGGCCCACCCTTTACTCCTCACCCAAGCCCCCATGGTCACTGAACCTAGCACGGGGGCGGTGCCCCCACCTCTTCATATACCAGATCTGGCCTCCAGGTAACAGAGCAATGCTGTCTCCTACCCACAGCTCCATCCACCCCATCACGTCACCCCAATCCCCAGGCCTGACCTTTCGGATGTGGCCACTTCGCGTGCCAGTGAACACCACAGTGTGGCCCCGGTAGTCATAAGCAGCCACGGCGGTCAGGCCATCCTCCTTGTCCACAAACAGGGGCATGCCCTCAATAGTAATCGTGCCCCCCAGGGGCTGGTTGAAGTCCTGTCCGCAGAAGTCATCGTCGATCTGTAGGGGCTATGGAGGGTAGAGGTGAGTCTCTGGGCTGCCTAGCCTGTCCTAAACACCTTCTCCCTGAGAGCAGGGCCTGGAAGCCAGGGACAGCCAGTTCTACTAACTGAAAGTGCCCACAGAGGGTCTTCAGAGGCAAGCACATGGCCACACAGAACTTACGTGGCCTGGGGCACTGCCTATACAGATCCGAGGGATGAGGGATTCCTGAACCGACTCCACAGATGGAGCAACCCAGGCTCCTCGAGGCTGCCTGAGGCCCACACAGGCCCAGGGCTGGACCCATGCTCACATGCACACTACACAGACCCCACATCCAATTTTGGAGTGGAAGGAATAAAGGAGGCAACCTGGGAGAAGACCAGGGAGCAGCCAACCAGGAGGCCAGGCCCACTGCACCAGTAATAGCCACACAGAGGTGGGGGCTGGGGAGGGGCGCATATCCTGTCTTAAATGGTTTATTCAAGACAGGGGATAAGGGGCCCATCTCAGGAGGTGACTGAGTGTGAAGTTTCAGAGAAGGCCAGGAGACAGGGAATATGGGGGCTGTGTGCTATACCACAAGTGGGACAAAGAACAAGGTGAAAGAGGCAGGTTCTTGGAGGGTGACCCCGATCGCGGGCTGGGGATCTAAGGTTGGCATGGGGAGAGGTCACCAATCAGGTAGCGTCACCAAGACTGGGAACCAAAAGGGGACAGACAGGTGGAGAGGCAAGGTGAGGGCTAGGCCGGGGTCCCAGAGGGACCCGAAGATAGTGACCTGGCTGGGGAAGACCATGAGGAAGAGTGAAGAGGATGTGAGGAAGAAGTGGGGACAATGCCCAAGGAAGGGGCAGACCTGGCCGTGGGCACAAGGAATGCCAATCACACAGTGTGACCTCAGCAGAAGCTATCCCTCCAAGCCTCAGTTTCTCCACCTGTACAATGGAAATAAAGCATCTTCCCTGAAAGGCCAAGAGCACAGACAATGAATCTGCCTGGTGTATCTGGTACTCAGGGTGGCAATGACCTTGTCATGAGGCTCCCACTGCACTAGGCACGGGAAGGGGATCGTCGTCGTGCCACCTGCCCTAGACACAAACCAGTGTCACTCTCGGTATAGACATGGGAAAACTGAGGCCAAAGTGGGGTTGGGCTTTCCCTAGTTCTCCCAACAAGTCCTAGGTAGCAGGAGTAGTTAGTGGGGCTGAGGTCTGCCTCTGGATGTCCCCAACATGGGTGAATTCTCGGCTCTTAACACTCGCAACCCTGAACAAGTTCCCCACTAAGCCTGGTGTCTTCCTCTGAAAAACAGTGGATGCTACTACCTGGCTGGACAAAAAAGCAGCTGGCCACAGGCCAGCCCCATCAGGACCCAGAGACAGGAGCTATGGCTGCTAGCTACTGAGCTCCCAGCACACATGTGCTCAGGCAGCCCCGATGTCAGGGCTAGTGTTGTCTGATTACACTGCCAGGTGAACTGCCAGGTACAGAGAGGCCCAGAGAGCAGACACATGGCCAGGTGCCCAGGACAAGGGTGAACAGAGCCTCTTGACAGGCAACTGTGGGGCAGACAGTGTCTGCTGCCCACCTGACCCTCGCCTGGCCCCAGCTCTGCCTCTCATTGGCTAGTTGTGTGACCCTAAGCAAGTCTCAGAGTCTCAGAGACCACATCTGTAAAATGGAGACTAGATGCAGCCAGCTAGCACCTAGAAAATTGCCAAGCACGTGGTCAATTCTCCGTCCAACAGGGGCTTGTGGACTGGTGGACACAGTACTGTTCCCTCATCCCCACCTCCTAAAGGACAGCACACACCTGCAAGCTGCCTCTGAGGCCAACACCAAGGGGGCAGCCCTCATCCTCTGGGAGACAATGGGCAAGCAGCAGCATGTGGCACAGGGCAGCTTCCACATGGGCATGTGGCAAGCTCTGCTCTTGTTTCAGAGAGTGAGGTCACAGGGAGCAAAGGCTGCCCAGTGGGTGAGGCTGGCAGGACGGGAAGAGCATCGCCCAAGGAGGTGAGGTGCACACTCACCGAATTGATGCAGCCCAGCTCCTTGTTGAGCAGCCAGGGCAGTGAGAGCTTGCCCTCACCGCGGTAGCAGGACTGGATGCGCTCCTTGATCTTCTCCTTGATGGCTCTGAGTGTAAACAGGCACAGCACAGACTCCTTAGGTGGCTTCACGCGGTTCTTTTGGCCCTGAGCGAACACGGTGAAGAGCACATCCTCATCGTCGGGCAGGCCCAGCTGGTGGGCCAGAGCACTGCCAGGCCTGCTCAGGTAGGCGTCCTGCACCAGGCGGTACTCCACCCCTGCCTGCTCGCAGCCAATGGGGAACTCGACATACGAGTAGAACTTGGGGTCGTCCACACACAGCCGCACAATCTTGGAGGTGAAGAAATGCTCGCCAGCGGCATCAGGTGAGGTCAGCTGCGTGTCCAGCTGCAGCGTGAGGTAGTACACAAACTGCTCACTGCGGAAGCTGTACACATAGTAGATGTCGAAGGCCGGGAACTTGGACAGCGTGTCTGAAGGGATCTTGAGCTGTGAAGACACAAACTCATCCTGGTACACAAAGCTGAACATGTCCGCGTCCTCCTCGTTGGCCATGAGTCGGCGGCTGGACAGAGTGGGGAAGTACTCGGACTTGCCATCAATGGGTGTGCCCACGAAGAGCTTGGCCTGGGCCTGGCCCGGAGGCCCGGCAATGAGCACACCTGCCATGCTGCCAGCCTCGCGCACGCTGGACAGGTAATGCTCCTTGCGGTGGTGTGGTTCGCCCAGCTTAAAGAGGTCATCCAGCCGCAGGAACTGGCAGATGCCTTGGGAGGCGCTGCCACAGGCTAGCAGGCGGTTAGCAGCGTAATCCAAAAGCAGCAACTTGTTGACATTGTCGGTGCTTCCCAGGCCATGTGGGCATGACTGCACGCTGGGTGGTGGGTAGCACTTCTCATTGTCCTCCACGGGGCCTGTCACGTGAGCCCGCAGCAGTGTCAGGTTCCCCGACAACTTGTAGATGCGGTTCACCGCACCCACATACACCTCACCTGTCTGCTCATGGACCACTAGGTGGGTGAGGCCCCAGTCGCTGGCTGAGAAGGTGCGGAAAACAGGCTGCAGACCCCTGCCGACCCTCGTGGCACCTGCTACTGCCTGAGTAACCCCCAGCAGCAGCAACAGCATCAGGAGCACCCACAGGCTCAGACGTAGCAGTGGCATGGCAGGCCCGGGCCTCAGGCCTCTGCGCTCAGGTCCTGCAGGGACGTGCATCACGGGGCCAGAAGCCTCATCCCTGTGGGGAAGACAGCGAAAGAGAGTGTGAGTGTGGGCAGGGCCTCACACCCAAGAGGGTAGACAAGCCCATATGCCATCTCCTGAGCTCTCTGGCCTGCCTCTCCAGGTTGGGACATCCCATGCTCCATGATCTAACTCTGAAGAATCCAGAGGTATAGAGAGGACACCTTCCTAGTCTAAAGCCCTGCAAACAGCAAGCAGTACATCAGGAATCATCAAGACCAAGCCTGTAATCCAAGACATAGCACAGGACACTTGTCTGGCCAACAGACATGGATCATGAATGCATAGGCCTGCCACTGCCAGCCAGACGGAGCAGAGTAATGGACCCAGGAACAAGGCAAGTGAGAAGGGTCTGGGGTCTAGACTAGGAGCCGTCACCTCCTGACTCAGAGCCTCCCCATGTCCTAGGAGCAAGCCCCCCAAGCCCCAAGCTCCAAGCTCCCACAGCAGGTGAGAGCCTCTGTCCTAGGCCCTGGGGACACATGCTCCCTTGCAGGCCCTGGACAATCCTACTCGCAGGCACTACCCCCACAGCAGATGAGGACATATGGGCAACAACTCTCAATGTGGGCAGAAGGCAATATGGGTCACCTTGGCCCTAAGGCCAGCCCCTTGCTGGACCTTGAGCCCCTGTACTCTGAGGAATGATAGAGAAGCCAAGTTGTGTGCATCTCCCACCTACCGTCCCCATCCCCAGCCAAAGGGTGCCCAAAACCTGCCCCTCAACCCCCCGCCCCATGCTCTGGCCAGGTTTCCTGGTCAACTGCCTCTGAGTTCCCCTTCGAAATCTTCAACCCAACTCCAAAGAGAGAGAAATTCCTCCAAAGAGAAAAGAGAACAGGGACTCCCTGAACCCCACCCCACAGCAGTAGCTGTCTCTCTCCAACCTCCAGCCCCTCTACCCCAACCCAGCCCCCAGGATCACCTTCACCTGGCACTCCTCCCTACCTCATCATACTCCCAGCACCATCCTCCCCCATACCAGGCCCCAGAAATGCCCATGACCCTCACCCTTGATCCCCAAATCACACTCGCCCCCTAGACCTCCCTCAATCTGCTTATCCCTCTCCCACCTGGATGACCACAGCACTGCCTCTCACGCCCACCTACAGCCCAGTCTCCACACAGCAGCCCAGGCCACTTTTCTGAACTGCATAGAAGGTCACCGGCCCTCCCCAAAGCCTGCCATAGCTCCCCTTACTCTGGAAAAGTCTCATCTCCCCCCAGCCCAGAAGCTGACAGTCAGGTACTGGGTTAAATGCAGACTCCGTCACTGTAGACATGCAACCCTGAAGAGGGATCACTCCTCTTTCCCAGCCTCAGTTTTGGGGAGGACAACAGCTCCTCTCTCATGGGTAAAAAGGGGAAGGTCAGGGCACTCCTGCAAGGTGCCATCAGCAGGGGTACCCTCCCCACTCCAGCAAAGACTCCGCCCTGGCTCTGCCAGATGTACTGGGGCCTCTTACCCAACTCCTGGCTGGAAACGGAACCCAGAGATGCTGAGCCTTCACTACAGGTAGGGGCTGGCAGGAACAGCGCACACCCTTTGCTCCCAGACAATGCCCCTAATATAGACCGACAGCCCCATTTTACAGGTGGGGAAGCTGAGGCCTACAGGACCTTCTGCCAAAAGGACCTTCTACCAAGGCTAGGAGATGGGCACAGGGTAGCTGACTCCTAGACAAAGCCCAGCAGTCTCTGGGCCTTCATGTCTGCCTTCCCCTGGGCCCTTGGACTTGCTGTCCCCTCTCCTGTAGCGCTCTTCCCTCCCCTGCCCCCACGCCCCTGCTCAGCTTCAGCCGCTCCCCCGACCTGTTACCTGAAGGTAGCAGCTGCTCCCTCACAACCAGTCACCCAGTTTGAATTTGCAGCACAAGACTTGCTAAAGGCATTGTTATTTATTGTTCCCAGATGCTCCTCCCACTAGAATGGCAGCTCCCGTAGAGAAGGGCCGAGCTCTGTGGTTTGCCTCTGTATCTCCAAAGCTGACCCCAGGAGCCATGAATGAGTGAATGAGTGAATGAGTGAATGCATAAAAGAATAGGTCCAAACAGAGGACTTGCTTTCTCACTTTGTTCTCACTTCCCACACACTCTCTGCCCAGTAAATGCCAATACCCACTCCTCAGATAGAGAAACTGAGGCTCAAGAAACTAGAGGCATTAGCCAGGATCGTACCAGCAAGAAAAACAGGTTGTGCTGTCTTGTAGGACCTTCCCAGCAGGCTATCTGCTGCCTTTCCTTGAGGATCTCTGCCCGGACTTAGCCCCAAGAACTACAGCCACCAGGGACCTCTGCTGGCAGCCAGGAGAGGAGGCCCCAAATCCCCCACACCCTAACCCCATCTCAGGAGCCCAAAGCAGCACAGAGAAAAGGCTCCTCACAGTGGCAGCAGGGCCTGGGCTAAAAGCTGAGTGCATGTGAACACCAAAGAAAACATGAATCACTCACCGTTTATCAGTTCAAAGCAGACCTGCAATTACCAGGGGCTGGGCTCTCCCCTCCTCCAGGATAATTATACATGTCTTAATGCAATTACGGGCCCTACTTTTTATATTAAACAGAGGGATCCAGCTGAAGAAGCCACCATCCAAACTCTGGGCCTACCCCTCTCCTTCCCCAACAGGAGAAGCTGTCAGGAAGGAGAGGGGAGGGGAGGGCAAAGGAGGGGAGGGGAGGGGACGGGAGGGGAGGGGAGGGGAGGGGACAGGTCAAGGAGATGAGGGGATGGGACTGCCTGCCAGGAAAAGGGGGATCTGGAACCCAGGGTTGGGTTCCTCAAGCCCACCATCTCACAACGGTGAGCAAACATGTCTGGGTCATTTCTCCTATCTTAGAAATAGGGTGCCCAGGGCTCAGATAGACCCAAGGTCACCCAGCTAGTCCTGGCAGGACAGGGACTGATTCCTACACTCCTACAGAGACCCGGACAGCCAGGCTTGCTGGACTCCCACATACTTCTGATCTGCCCAGGGAAAAAAAAAATGCATTCATTCCAAAAAACGCATTTATGCCACGGTGCTGGGGAGGACCGTGCTGGGCTAGGGAAGGGGAGCAACACACATGCTGTGCTCTGTGGCTGAGAGGGGCTGGGAAGGAGCAGAACCAGCCCCTGTGGTCTGGGGAAGCTCCCCCAAGGAGCCTATTCACCTGTTCTAGAAAGACCGCGCACAGTAGGAGCTGGTGGGGGATGGGGCACCCTGAGTGACAGACAGCAAGAGCAAAGGCCTGGGGTGGAACCTCCTGGACCATGTAGAGGGAACAGTGAAAATGACTGCAGCTTCCTGGCATGAAAAGCAGGCTGTGCTAGGGCCCAGTCAGAGCCAGACCAGCGAAGGAGAAGCTGAACTGGTGCTGGGTATACCAACTGGGGGTGAGGCATGTGATAGGAAGGCCAGGACAGAGGCTAATGGGCCTGGCACAGCAGGCTCCACTCCCGGACAGGATGGGCTCAGTGTGCAGCAGAGTATGGAGTGAGCAATGTCCTCTGTCTTCCCAGACAGCCTCCCCCTACTACTCTTGCTCACCCTGAGAAACAAAGACCCTCACTCACTCAGAGAGAGAGCCCAAGCCCCATATCCCTGGCTTGGGATCCTGCTGGGGCTTGGACAGGTTGGGGCATGGGGAGCCTGAGAAGACACTGCAGTCCTGCCCAGTGAGTGGTACACCATTATCAACGAGGGCAGAGAGCTACCTATCACTCCACCTCCCCTAACAGAGGCCTCAGGAGGTGGTCCCAAGATGACCCGTTCTCCCACCACTGGAGTCCTGTTTCTCAGGAAAACTGCCTCCATTTGGCCTTCCCTGGAAATGGTACCCTCTTCTCCTGGCCAGTTTTAGACACAAGGACCTTTCTGGGGTATCAAAACACGCCAACAACCTCAGGGCCACAAGAGGCCAGCAAGAGCTGTCTGCTTTGTCCACGGCACCTCATTTGTCCCCCACTCCCAGGCACATACCTCAACCACAAAGGGGCTTACCAGACCTCTATCCACGCTGTCCCCTACCTGACATGCCCTTAATGGGCTTCTCTGTACCACCGTCCCAGGCTGACTTGCAGCCTGGCCCTGAAGCAGAATGGTCTGCCTCTGGCATTGCAACTGGGCGCTCCTCAGGGCTGGGCAGAGTCTCGGCTGCCTGGTTCAAAACCTGGTCTCTCCTGCATACCCCCCAAACCAGCAAGGAACCGAGGGTACCTGGAGGGTGCTCCACAGGGGCCAGAAGAGCAAAGGCTGAACCCCACCCCAACCCACCTCCCCTAGTCCCTGCCCAGACCCAGAGACCTGGCCTCAGCAGGGAAGAAGGCACGGAAGCCCAGGCTCAGCGGCCAGAGGCACTGGCCACATCACCCTCAACACACACACCCCTTTCTTTCAAGGGGCGTGGCCCCCGCACCTCACAGAACAGCAATGGCAGCTCCAGGCTCCAAGCAGTCAACGGGTCCCTCTCACCTCCCCCCACCCCTTTCCCGGGCTGCACTTTCGATTTCACAGCAGGCAGGAGACTCCCTGGAAGCCCCGCTCCCCCTTCCCGGAGGCAGCCCGAAATCAGCCATGCCGCCTCCAGCTACGGTGCACACCAGGCCCAGACTGTCCAGGAAGCAATCGGAAGCCTCCTAGGAAAGCAGACTCACCCTGAAGAGGCCCTACGAAAGGGAGTCCGAGGAGGCCTAAGCGAGCGGGGCGACCGCCCAGGAGGCACCCGCACCGCCCCCTCCTAGCCCGGGTGCGCGGCCCTGTGGGCGGGCGGGCGGGCGGACACAGCGCCCATCTCCCGGCACCCCAAGCCAGGAGGGGTGGGGACCGGGACGGGGGCAGGGGCGGGGCGGGTCCGGATGAAGCTGCTCCAGCTTCCACCCTAGGGCCCTGAGGGGCGACTGTGGGCGCAGCCACGCACTCCCTTCTCCCGCTCCCGCGGCCTTGCCCGGCCCCGCCCGGCCCGGCCCGGCCCCGCCGGCAGGCAGAGGTCCGACCCGTGGTCCAGTTCACGGGCGCGGCCTGGGCACCCGCGGGGCCCTCCCCGCGGGGCAGTGGCAAACTTTCTTTCCTGCCTTGGAGGAGAGGGCAGCCCTGGCCCTAGCCCTGCCGCGCCACACAGAGCGCTGCTCAGCGGTGCTCCGCGGGCCGAGCCCGGCCGGCGGGGAAGCCAATGGCGCAGGGCCTTGGGCCGGGTCCGACCCCGGCCGCGCTGAGACCCGACGAGCTCAGCGCCGGCACCGCGGCCGCGCCCGGACACACTAGGGAGTCAGGCCGCAGCCGCAGGGGCACGCGGACACGCGCGCCGCAGTGCCCCACACACACTCCCTGTCCGCCCGGTCGCACCTCCGCGTCCTCCGGAGGCCGCCGCCGCCGCGGGCCGGAAGGCGTCTCCCTCCCGGCGCATCCTCGCCTGGGACGCCCGCCAGCCCCGCTCCGCGCCGAGGGGAAAGTTGCGCCCCGACTCACCGGCTGCCCCGGGGCATGCCCCGCCGTTGGCCATCTCCGCGCCCCGCCGCCGCCGCCCGCTCAGCCGTGAGGCCGCCCAAGCCGAGCAGGCCGAAGCCACCGCCGTGCACTGGCTCCGTTGCGTGGCCGCGCCGCCGCTGCCCAGCATGAATGGGGCGCTCAGCCCCGCGCGGCTGCGGACCAGCCTCGATCTCGCCGCCCGCGGAGCGCCGTGCAGCACGCCTGCGCGGCCCGAGGCTGGGGGCGGGGCTGGCGGGGCGGGGCGGGGCGGGGCCGGCAGCAGCCTCCAGAGGGCGCCCTGTCCGGCGCAGCGCTCCTGCCTCGTCCCACCACGGGCTTTGAAAGGGCGGTGCAGCTGCCGGCCTTAAATGGCTCCGCTCGGGGGTCGCGGCGGGACGTGCACGGGTGTCCCCCGCGTCCGGGCTGTCCCGAGCCTTTCCAGGGGCTAGGAGCACAAACTGCGTTCATGTAAGGGTAAACCGAGGCTCGTGGAAGGAACGCGCCCTATCCAGGGTCATGTGGTGCTGTAGGTCTTCAGCTCTTGGATTCAGTGACCGCAGCTGCTGGGTGGGACCGGTACCCTCTCTAGTGAGCAAAACGGCGCCGTCTGCCGGCGGAGCAGCAAGACCCACCCTACTCTCCTTCCTGCTGCATATTCATCGATGCGGACGCGACCCTGGAGGAAAGTTCAGTCCCTGGGTCCTGCGGTGGGGGGCGTGGCGGGACGGGAACCCGGGCCGCCCTGGACCGTGGCCGAGTGGACGGGGGCGGGGGCGCAGAGACTGGGACTGCCCAGCAGGAGGACAGACAGCAGTCACCCGTGACGGTGCTTTCCCTGTGGCCTGCATGTTCCGAGAGCCGCCCAAAGGTGTGGGCGCATGGAGGCCTCCTAGCAGAACGCCCCAGGCAAGGTGAGGCCAGGTGCAGGAGCGCCTCAAACCTAAAGGACCCCCAAACCTCCTGGTGGGCAGGCGAGCTGGGTAGGTGAGAGCAGCAGAGAACCTCCATGTTCTTGCTTTGTGAGAACCTGGCTGTCATCCCCACAGAGGAGAAAATAGTTACAGTCTCGGGGAAGGAACTTAGATTGGCCAATGGTTCCCTACCACCTCGTTCCTCTTGCTCCGCTGGAGCAGCCCCTGTGCTGTTTCAGGGTTTATCCTTCCCTTGGTTTTCTTTGTGTATTTTCAGTGTGGCCTGCTGCTTTGCTGTGCTTGTCGTGGAACATCACAGAAATCCTATCTGCTGGAAGTGAAGACCCGTACTGGTGGGGTTGCTGATAGGCAGTTTGTTCGCTCTGCTTTGTAGTGTTCTTGCATGCGGTACTAGGCATCCCTTCTGTTGATGGGCCAGTGCCAGTGCTTTAGGGGCACTGTGCAGTGAGCTGTTTTGGACGTATCTTTGTAGGCTCTTGGCAGCAGTTAGACCCTGGGGTGGACTGTTAGGGAGCTGAATTGGACACTGGGCCTGCTTAGCTGGGAATTGCAGCATTCATGGGCTCCCCAGGGGATTGCAGCATTGTTCCCCCAAGGGGATTAGAGCCTCTCCCTCCCCTGTGTAGGTAGGAAGGACCAATTTTTCAATGTTCCCAAGATACAACCATCCATCTCCCCTCCCCCAGACTACATGGAGAAGAAATAAACAATAAAAAGGAAATTCCTCTGCTGGGCACATGCCCAGTAGAAGCCAAGATGACAAGGGGGAGGTACTTCCACTTTGAGGCATGCACAATAGGAGCTGAGATGGTGGCCATAACGTCCTTTCTGTCTAGTCTGGGAAAAGGAACAGAAATGTAGAAAATGGATTTGTTAGGGGGAGGATCCAGTGCCAGCCTGCGAAAGATTAGGAAGTTTATTGGTTAGTTTGAAGAAGGTCCTGGTCCCTCCCAAGGCCAAGATGATATAATCTGATATAATCCCAGTTTAACAAAAATCAGTCTCTCTCCCTCTTACCCCCTTCCTCCCTCTCCCCCTCCCCACACATGTTCTTTCTGGGTAACTCAAGCCCTGTTCATTCATTTGTTCAGGTGTTCTCTCTCCATAGCAGCTATGTGGCCCTAACAGCTGCCTGGGGCCCACAGCAGACAGCACAAGCCTGGGCATGGTGCCAGCCAGAGTGCAGCCAGGAACAGACTATGCTAGCTGAATGGGGACAAACATGGACTAGACTGGACTAAGCTTAGGCATGGCACAGAACTTTTGGACCTTGACTTTTGTACTGTGCTGGATGCAGACCAGATTGGATTTTTTTCACAGTGGGATGGTTGGAGATGAGGTACTTGGAACCTGGGGGTAGTCTTCTATTTCCACCCAAATAAATTTTACCAGCAGACCTCATCCTCCCATGTGGGTCCCCAAAAATGTTCTTCTCACAGCACTGCAAGGACCCCATTTCCACTGGCAATGCCAGCATTCCCCATCTTCACCCATACTTGGTACTGTTGCTCTGGAGTTATTGTCTATCTGGTGACATGCACTGATTTTTTGTTGTGGCTTTAATTTGCATATCCCTGAGTGAGGGTGAGTATCTTTTTCAAAAGTCCTATTTAGTATTTTATTGAACAAGCACTAATCTAGCACTGAATATACACAAGACTCTGCTACTTTTACAGATGAGTAAACTGAGGCAGGAGAGGAGAAGTGATTTGTCCAAGTTCCCTGGCTGCAGGGTGGCAGAGCTGGGAGGCTACCCCTGGCTAGCTCCATAATCCATGGTCTCAACTCAGGCTCTCTGCTACACTGCACACTCATGAACCAGCAAACCAGATGCAAGCAGCTTCCTTCCTCGTGGACTTCTGAGCCACACACCTGGGTGTGCATTCGGGGATGGTTAGTTAATAGGCAGTAAATCCTGCCTGTTTCCAAGCCCAGATTTCCTCATCTCTGACAAGGAGTTGGAGACTGGTCTGAGAGGTGTGCTGAGGAGGTACGAGTGTGAGCGTCACAGTGGGCCTGAGAAAATGTCCATCCCTGTTCCCTGTGTTGACGCCAGGGCTGTTCCCACCACTCTGTCTGCTCCGTGCTAACCTCTCCTCTGTGGAGCCACTAAGGCAGGCACTGCTCAAGGATCTGCTCACTCTGGCTCAACAGTTCCCAAGAGCCAGGACCACTCCATTGGGATCCAGCCCTCTGTCTTCACTGTCTCCTGGAGTGGCTTAGGAGAGCTGCTAGGCTCTGGGTGGTAGGTAGCCAGTTCATAGTTAACATGGCAATGTCTTATTCTGCAATTGCCCAATCAGGAAATCCAGTGTCCTCCTGAATACCTTTCCCTCCCACAGGGCCCCTGCATCCCTGATCCCCGTGGATTCTCTTTGCGAACATTACACCAGATTACACTGCTTCTCTCCATCCCCACGCTGTCCACTTGCCACACAGCAAAGACAAGTCTTTCCAAGATGGAAATTTGATTATGTAACACTCGAACATCACACACACCATCAATTCCAGGAGAGCCGTAGGCCCACGTGCTGTTAAGACAACCACAAGACTTTTACAAGACAACAGAGCAGATTATCCTTATGATTGTGGGCTAGAGACGATTTCTTCAACAAAACATCAAAAATAAATAACGGAAAACATGAATTAATTTGATTACCATATAATTGGTTATTTTTTGTTCATTAGAAATTAGAGTTCATAGAGAGTTATAAAAAGGAAATGGCCAGACAAGCCAGGATTTAGGGAAAGATATTTGCAACATACGTTTTTTTTTTCCAAATACGCATATTCATGATATAGAAGGAACTCCCAAGAATCAATAAGTAAAAGACAACAATCCAATAGGAACATGGGGAGAAGACCCCAACAGGCAGTTTGTTGAAGAGAAAATGTTTCATAACTGTTGCTCCAATGAGCCCAGGGCAGCAGTACCCACTCTCTGGAGCTCCATTGAACCCAGGGGCACCTGACCTGAATTTAGCTGGAAGCTCTTCACCTACATGAGAGGGAGTGCCTGGTGCGTGTGTGTGTGCCCTGACACTGCCATCCAAGGAGGTCGCCCCTGTGCAGCTGGAGAGGCGGAAGGCTCAGCTGGATTTGTACCAGGCATCATGGGGGTCAAAGAGCTAGTGGGACAGCTTGAGCCCTTCCTCTCTTGGTTTTCTCTGTGCTTCTTCTCCTGTTGGCCAAGCAGTTCAGGAGGGCATGGGGATCATTGGATCACATGGAACAATTTCTAGGAATGACCCTGGCTGGGGTTTGAGAGGAGGTTCTCACCACAGGAGCAGCCCCAGGGCCACTTCTGCATGCTATTGACTCAGAGTTTTGAACAAAAGTAGATTCAAGGGTGCCTTCTTTCCTCCCACAGTGGGCCCCCTACCACTGATGGGTAAGCAGGAGGCCAGGGGAGGGAGCAGAAGGTATACTGGGTACCCGAAACCCTTGGGGCACGCCCACTGACCCCCAGCTACCAGGCTCAAAGCTAGGATCACCCTGACTCCTGCCTGTGTCTTGCCCCCCATGTCAGAACTATGTCTCACCTTTCCACTCCTATCACTTCCTGCCCCAAGTATGTGGAGGTTTTCTTACTCACCAGCTTTCACCTGCCCCTCCCTACCCTGCTCTGTGTGGCTGAAAGGATCTGAGAGAGGAGAGAAGGTGGAGACCCTCCCTGAACAGACCCTCCAAGGATTCCTTCAACACACAGAAGACCTCCCCCCCTAACCTCATGTTATGTATCCATGCATACACACTGGGGGCAGGCATGGAGCAGGTATTCCCTGGGGGTCCTTTGATATTTGGTGGGGGACTTGCCCTGGGCCATCTGGCTGTGAGTATGAAATGCTATGGGTCATCTTGGCTTCTCCTCACACACACCTCTGGGGCAGTGCTATCAGCCTCAGCCCACGTGCAACCGTTGTGGACACAGCAGCAAGCCACAGACATGGCTGCATTCTACAGAGAGGATTGAGGGGCCTGTCCAGGGCCTGGAGCCATCCCCACAATCCAAGCCTTTCACGAGTTGCTCTAAAATAGGAAGAGAGGGGTTCAGCCCAGGTGCCAGCACTCTGAAGAGAAGGTTGCCAGGCCCAGCACAGCCCTCTCTGCCAGCCCAGCCCTTTCTCCAGCCACCCCTGCCCTCACCAGTCAGGTGCTGTGGGTTGCAGGAGACAGAAACGCAACGGGGCTTATGCGCCAATGGAGCCTACACCGGCTCAGATGAGCAGCAGTTGGGCACGGCTGCATGGTCATCATGGGCTCTGCTGGTCACTCCCTTGGTCCACCCATGCAGGTCTCTGCATATGGTGGCCTTGGCAGCTACAGGTGCTTCTTTGCCAATAGGTCCAGGGAAATTCCCAGAATGGAGCCTCAGGAAGAGGGCAGGAACAGGTGGCTGCTTCAAACCAGTCATGGTGGCCAGGGGATACAACCTGATACTTGGTGGTCAGGGTCAAAAAGCTCTCCAGAGCCAGGGGGTGGCATGGGGGAATGGTTCCCCCAAATAAAATCCAGGTGCAATTATCAAAACAAGCAGGCCTGGATGGAGGGCATGGACATCCACCTACCTAACTGCTTCTCCTCCAATGTGCCCAGCATTTTTTTTTTGCCATATTGAAGTTCTTTTTTTTTAAAATTACAGTTTACATTCAACATTATTTTGTACTATTGTTAGTTTCAGGTATGCAGCACAGTAGTCAGACAATCATATACTTCACAAAGTACTCCCCTGATATTTCTAGTACTCACCTGGCCCATTACATAGTTGTTACAATATCATTGCCTATATTCCCTACACTGAACTTTACATCCCTATGGCTATTTTGTAACTACCAATTTGTACTTAATCCCTTCAACTTTTTTACCACCCTTCCCTCTGGCTAACATCAGTCTGTTCTCTGTATCTGTTATATATGAGTCTGTTTCAATTTTGTTTGTTTATTTATTTCATTCTTTAGATTCCACATATAAGTAAAATCATATAATATTTGTCTTTCTCTGACTGATTTATTTCACTTAGTGTAATACCATCTAGCTCCATCAATGCTGTTGCAAATGTTAAGATTTCATTCATTTTTATGGCCTAGTAATATTCCATTGTATATGTGTACCAAAACTTTTTTATCCACTCATTTATTGATGGGTTGCTTCCATATCTTGGCTGTTGTAAATAATGCAGTAATGAACATAGGGATGAATATATAGGGTGAGGCGAAAGTAGGTTTACAGTTGTGGGTATGCAAAACGGAGAGTTTATTCTTATATTATTATTTATTAATTATAGTGTTATTTTCCATATAAATACTTACAAGCCTACTTTTGCCCCACCGTGTATTCTTTTGAATTAGTTTTTGGGGTTTCTTAGGATATATGCCCAGAAGTGGAATCACGGGGTCATAGGGCAGTTTCCTTTTTAATATTTTGAGGAAATTCCATCCTGTTTTCCACAATGGCTGTACCAGTCTGCATTCCCACCAACAGTGCATAAGGGTTCTCTTTTCTCTACACCTCCTCCAACACTTGTTATTTGTTGATTTATCAATGATATTCATTCTGACAGGTGTGAGATAGTGTCTTCATAGTGGTTTTAATTTGCATTTCTCTGACGATTAGTGACATTAAATGTGTTTTCATATGTCTATTGGCCATCTCTTTGGAGAAGTGTCTCCATTCTTTAATTGGATTGTTTGCAGGGGGGTTGGTGTTGAGTTGTATGAGCTCTTCAGAAATTTTAGATGTTAACCCCTTATCAGATGTATCACTGGCAAATATCTTCTCCCATTCAGTAGGTTGTCTATTCATTTTGTTGATGGTTTCTCTGCTGTGCAAAAACTTTTTAGTTTGATGTAGTCCCATTTGTTTTTCTTTTTCCCCCTTTCCCAAGGAGATATACCAGAAAAAAATAGTGCTAAGAGAAATGTCAGAGATTTTACTGGCTATGTTTTCTTCTAGGAGTTTTATAATTTTGAGTCTTGCATTTAAGCCTTTAATCCATTTTGAGCTTATTCTTTTATGTGGTTTAAGAAAGTCGTCTAGTTTCTTTTTTTTTTTTTTCACGTGTATCTGACCAATTTTCCTAACACTATTTGTGGAATAGACTATCTTTACCCCACTGAATGCTCTTGCTTCCTTTGTCAAATATTAATTGGCTATAAGGCTGGGTGTTTTTTTCTGGGCTCTCTATTCTGTTGCATTGATCCATTCCTGCTTTTATGCTACTAATGCTGTCATGAATACTACAGCATTGTAGTACGGGTTGAAATCAGGTAGCTTGATACCTCCAACTTTGTTCTTATTTCTGCAAATTGTTGTGGCTCTTGGGGAATCTTCTGTGGTTCCACATACATTTTTGGATTATTCGTTCTAGCTCTGTGAAATGTACCATTGGTGTTTTGATAGGAATTGTGCTGAATCTATAGCTCGCTTTGGGTAGGATGGACACTTTAATGATGTTCATTCTTCCCGTCCATGAGCACAGTATATGCTTCCATTTATTTCTATCTCCTTCAATTTCTTTCCTCAGTGTCTTATAATTTTCCAAGAACAGGTTTTTTATGTCCTTGGTTAAATTTATTCCTAGGTCTTTTTTTTGATGCAATTGTGAATGGGACTTTTTTCTTAGTTTCCCTTTCTGATAGTTGATTATAGGTGTATAAAAATGTAAACATTTTCTGGATATTTATTTTGTGTTCTACTACTTTACTGAATTCATTTATAAGTTCTAGTAGTTTTTTGGTGGAATCTTTATATATAGTATATATAGGGTTCTCTCTCTCTCTACAGGGTTCTTTATATGTAGTATAATGTTATCTGCAAATAATAACAGTTTCACTACTTGCTTTCTGATATGAATTCCTTTCATATCCCCTTCTTGTAAGGTTGCTGTGGCCAGGATTTCCAGCACCATGTCGAATAAGAATGGTAAATGTGGACATCCCTGTCTTGTTCTCTGAATGCTTTTCAATTTACCCCGTGGAGTATAATGTTAACTGTGAGTTGGTCATATATAGCCTTTATTATGTTAATATATGTTCCCTCTATTCCCACTGTACTGGGAGTTTTTTTTTTTTAATCATAAATAGGTGCTGGATTTTGTCAAATGCTTTTTCTGCATCTATTGATATGATTATGGGACTTTTATCCTTTATTTTGTTTATATGGTGTACCACATTAATTAATTTGCAGATACTGTGCCAAGCTTTAATCTCAGCAATAAATTCAATTTGATCATGGTGTATAATATTTTTAATTATTGCTGAATCTGGATTGTTAATATTTTGTTGAAGATTTTTACATTTATGTTCATCTGGGATTTTGGCCTGTAATTTTTTTTCTTTGTTGTGTCTTTAACTGGTTTTGAATTTAGGAAAATGCTGGCTTTATAAAATGAGCTTGGGAGTCTTCACTCCTCTTGAAATTTTCCTAATAGTTTGAGAAGGAGAGGTATTAGTTCTTCTCTGAATGATTGGTAACATTCACCTGTGAAGCCATTCAGTCTAGGGCTTCTGTTTGTTGGGATTTTTTTTTTTAATTACTTCTTCAATGTCATTAGTTGTAATTGGTCTGTTCATATTTTGTGTTTCTTCTTGATTCAGTTTTGGAATTTTGTACGTTTCTAGGATTTTATCCATTTCTTCCAGATTGTCCACTTTGTTGGCATATAGTTGTTCTTAATAGTTTCTTATAACCCTTTATAAGGATTGAGGGGCCAACTCTCAGTTGTTAATGTCTCTTACTTCTGATTTTATTTACTTTGGTCCTTTTTTTTTTTTAAATCCTCGATGAATCCGGTAAAAGGCAACTTTTCAAAAAACCAGCTCTTGGTTTCTTTGATTTTTTTGTATCTTTTTAGATTCTATTTTGTTCATTCTGCTCTGATCTTTATTAGTGCCCTCCTTCAACTCACTTTGGGCTTTGTTTTTCATTATTTTTCTAGTTCCTTTAGGTGTATGGTTAGGTAGTTTATTTGAGATTTTTTTTGTTTCTTGAGATAGGTCTGTAATGCTATGAATTTCCCTCTTAGGACTGCTCTGGCTGTGTCCCGAAGACTTTTGTGTTGTGTTTTCATTTTTATTTGTTTCAAAGTATCTTTGGATTTCTTCCTTGATCTGATGGTTAACCCATTTATTATTTAGTAACATGTTATTTAGCCTCCATGTGTTTTGTTGGTTTTCAGTTTCTTTCTTATAGTTAATTTCTAGTTTCATTACCACTATGGTCAGAGAAGATGCTTGATATGATTTTAATTTTCTTAAATTTACTGAGACTTGTTTTGTGTCCTAACATATGGTCTATCCTGAAAAATGTTCCATGTGCACTTGTAAAGAATGTATGTTCTGCTGCTTTTGGTGAAGTGCTCTGAAAATATCCATTACATCTATCTGGTTTAGTGCGTCATCTAAGGCCACTGTTTCCTTGTGGATTTTCTGGCTGGAAGACAATCAATTGATGTCAATGTCGTGTTAAAAGCCCCCACTATGGCCCTGGCTGGTGTAGCTCAGTGGATTGAGCGTGGGCTGGGAACTGAGGGGTCCTGGTTCGATTCCCAGTCGGGGCACATGCCTGTGTTGCAGGCCAGGTCCCCAGTGGGGGCCATGTGAGAGGCAACCATACATTGCTATTTCTCCTTCTCTTTCTCTCTCCCTTCTCCTCTCTCTGAAAATAAATAAATAAAATATTTTTTTAAAAAAGCCCCCACTATGATTGCAGCACTGTTACTCTCTCCCTTTATGTCTATCAAGATTTTCTTTATATATTTAGGTTCCACATTAGGTTTGTTTACAAGGCTTATATACTCTTATTAGATCAATCATTTAATCAACATGTAATGTTCTTCTTTATCTCTTATTATAGCCTTTGTTTTAAAGTCTACTGTGTCTGATATAAATGTTGCTACCCCGGCTTTTTTCATTTCCATTTGCATGAAATATCCTTTTCTAACCCTTTACTTTTAGTATATGTATGTATTATTCTCAGATGGGTCTCTTATAAACAGCATATATATGGATCTTGTTTTCTTATCTAGTCAACTACTCTATGTCTTTTTTTTTAAGATTTTATTTATTTATTTATAGACAGAAGGGAACGGAGGGAGAAAGAGAGGGAGAGAAACATCAATGTATGGTTGCCTCTCACATGATCCCCACTGGGGACCTGGCCTGCAACCCAGGCATGTGCCCTGACTGGGAATCAAACCAGCGACCATTTGCTTTGCAGCCCGTGCTCAATCCACTGAGCTACACTAGCCAGGGCTCAACTACTTTATGTCTTTTGACCAGAGCGTTTAAGCCGTTTACATTTAAAGTGTGTTGGGAACTGTCCTGCCTTTTTTCAGGAGCTATAACCTTGCCAACAGGCAAAAAGGCCCCACGGCTAGGGGACCTTGGGACCATAAGCCACCAAGGAGACAAAACTTATCCTCCCGGCAGGGGCACAGCCTCTGCCACCTTTGCTTCACCCTGCTTGGACCCTGGAGGATGGCTGGATAGTCAATGATGGGTAAGATTCCTCAAGGAAGGAACAACCTAAGACAGGCACAGTTACAGAGGGGCCATCAGGGAAGGACTTATGGGATTGTGGAGAAGGGACAAAAACCCTCACCCCTGAGCTTTATCATAGCCTGAGTCCTCATTCTATCTGTAAAAAGTCTCCTAATCTCAGCTGCCCTGCTTCCCCCACCTGATTCAGGCCTGAAACAATGCCGAAGGGGGTGCAACCCCGTGCCAGAATGAGTGGTTCCCGGTGTGGGGGAGGGGATCAGGCCTGAGAAAGAATGCATTAAATCCTGTGCAACCTGCTTTGCTAAGAATGCCCTCAGTTTAAATGTTAAGGGTCCAAACACAAAATAAGTTTGTTTCCCAAGGATCTGCAGCCTATTGGCATCACTCTGTCTACCAGACCCTGACTCAAAAGGACCCCTGTCATCCCAGAAATGTTATCTGTGAACCACAACTCCTTTCTTTGATATGCATCCCTATGCAAGCTAAAAGCAATAAAAGCCCAATGCAAGAGAGGCTAAAACACCTTTCTCCTCTGAGAGATTGGTCAGCCTTCCTCCCCAAGCAGATCATGTCTTGGTAGACTTATTCTCATCTGCAGCAGCTGGGAGAGCTCTGCTGGACAAAGCTCCCCCACATCTGGTGCCCAGAACAAGGACCTAATGATTCTGGACCTGCATCAGCCAGAGGCTATGAGCCATGATCATGGACAGCACACCTAAGAGGATGGAACTCAGTGCTATCATCCCCCCAGGGACAGCAGCACCAAATCTTTTGGTAAGGCTGCCAGGTGTATTACAGATAAGAGGAAAGGTTTGTCTCTCACTGTCCCTTGAGCGGCTTTCTTTGCATTTTGCTCCCCTGCACCCTCTTCTGTGAATAGAAGTCTTGCTTTCTCTTTCCCAAGCATTTGCTGCACCTCATGGGCACAGGTCAAGCATATAAAAGCCAATAGGGTACTCGCTGCTAAAAGAAACTCATGAAAGGTTAAGCTAGAATATGGACCAGGACAGAACACTAAGTTTCCCACCAGCCGCAAGCAAAAGTCCGTGCAACGAGAGGTGCATTGTAAAAGCATTCACAGTTCCATCCCCTGCGGCAGGGTCCCCGCCTAGGTTTAGGCTTGGGGGGGAGAAAGAAAATTTGCTTCTTATCAACTTTTTTTAAAAGATTTTATTTATTTATTTTTAGACAGAAGGGAAGGGAGGGAGAAAGAGAGGGAGAGAAACATCAATGTGTGGTTGCCTCTCACGTGGCCCCCACTGGGGACCTGGCCTGCAACCCAGGCATGTGCCCTGACTGGGAATCGAGCCAGCGACCCTTTGGTTCGCAGCCCACACTCAATCCACTGAGCTACACCAGCCAGGGCACTTCTTATCAGCTTTTGTAGTGAGGTATTTATGAGTATCTCAGCTTCCTGCTGAGCCCCAAAGAAAAGAGGCACTCCCTCCCTCGGGCTCAAGATTCAGGTGTCCCTATGTGAGTAAGGACCTCTGGAGGTGTCTAAGGTCATTCCTTAAAGACACGAAGGGGTCTCATAGGGAACTCCAATCACAGCAATTTAATTTTTGGCTCATTTGGGGAAGTGCAAATAAGGATTGGTCATCCAGCACTTGGAGCACCCTGGCTGTTTTAGACAGGAGAAACCGAAGCACGTAAGAAACACAGGGATGACCAAGGAGTGACAGCCTTGGGAGCCCTCCTCACATGCAGCACATTTTGACCCACTACACTCTCCTCATTAGCAAGAAGCAGGATCTGAGGGTGCAGACTGAGTGAAAGTGAAACTAGATTCTTAATTGTCACACTTGTGGCAGAAGAAATTCTGGGAAAAAGTTGGACAGAGAAGCCCTCATAATTAGGAAAGCTTAGAAAAAAAAAGAAGGGACCTATGGGACGGTATAGGTGACTCAGCATGCTAGATGGACCCTTCCCATGGGTCACCCCAGCTGTGGCGGGCATCTCCGTCATGCCCAGTGAGCCTGCTAGGGTGTGGGCTCAGGTACACTCGCTGTGCAGCAGGGCCGGGTCTCTCCACCAGGGATAGACAGCAGTGGTGGGGGTTGGTTCCCCTCACCTCCCCTCCTCCCTGTGCACGCCAGAGAAACCTTCCCCTGTGCCAGTGTCTGGCACGGGTCCCAACCCAGTGGTGCCACCCCCAGGGCCATGGTTCTGTGCAGTGTATTGCCTCAGCCACTGCCTAGCTGCCGACTTAGAGCTGGCACAGACAGCAGGTCATGAAGGCGAGTTCTAGCCAGGTCATCCCTGAGGCAAGGGACAGCAGCACCCACGCTTTGGGAGGCTGCCAGCGTGCTTAGTCTTGAAAAGGCGGTTTCTACTATCCTTCTACTATTATTCTGTATCTTTCTCCCCCAGAAAAAGTACAGCATTATCAGCCTTGGCAGTATTTAGGATATGTCTTATTTCACAGTACTGTTAGGCCTCAAATAGTTCATATCCAGGTACCAAACCTTCAAGATGTTATTAAATAAACAAAAAGAGAGTATTTCTCAACTCCCCCAAAAATGTGTGGTCTCTTAAATGTTCTGGTCCAGATGGGCAAGTTGGACGAATTCGGCCTTACGTCCTTCCCACACTGCTGAACATCTGGGGCAGGGACCTCCTCACTCATTGGGGATGCAAATCACCCTGCTCTCTGCTTAACCCCAGAGGGTTGAAACCTCAAATAATTTGGCAAACAGATGTTACTCACTATCCCCCTTTCAGAAGATTCAAATATTTTCATATATCTGTAGACACTTATCAGGTGCTCTGTTCCCCTCACTGGGGAATCAGCAAAGAATGTTAGAGCTCATTGGCTCAAGGCCCTTCTCCTCTGAGAGACTGGCCACCTTTCCTCCCCAAGAAGATCATGTCTTGGTAGATTTATTCTCATCTGAGGTGGCCGGGGGGACTCTACTGGACAAAGTTCCCCCCATAAAAGTGATTATTGATAGATTTGTATTTATTGCAATTTTATTTTTTATAATTATGTTTCTTTTTTTCTTTTCTTTTCCTAAGGGGGCCCCTTTTACATTTCTTGTAATACTAGTTTGGTGGTAATTAATTCTTTTCGTTTTTGTTTGTCTGGGAAGCTCTTTATTTCTCCTTCAATTTTCAACGATAGCCTTGCTGTGTAGAGTAGTCTTGGTTGCAGGGCCTTGCTTTGCATCATTTTGAATTCATGCCAATCCCTATTTCCTGTGAAGTGTCTGTTGAGAAGTCAGCTGACAGCCATAAGGGAACTCCTTTGTAGGTAATTGTCTTCTTCTTGCTGCTTTTAAGATTCGCTTTGTCTTAAACCTTTGGCATTTTAATTATGATGTGTCTTGGTGTGGGCTTCTTTGGATTCATCTTGTTTAGGATTCTATTCTTCCTGGACTTGTGTGTCTTCTTCCTTTTCCTACAACTTAGGAAAGTTTTCAGTCATTATTTCTTCAAATCAGTTCTCAATCCCTTCCTTTCTTTCTTCTCCTCTGGTACCCCTATGATGCTGATGTTGTTTCGCTTGATGTTGTCCCAGAGAACCTTTAAACTATCCTCATTATTTTAAATTCTTTTTTATTTTTAATTTTTTAAAGTTATTTTTAGACAGAAGGGAATGGAGGGAGAGAGGGAGAGAGGGAGAGAAACATCAATGTTTGGTTGCCTCTCACATGGCCCCCACGGGGGACCTGGCCTGCAACCCAGGCATGTGCCCTGACTGGGAATCAAACCTGTGACCCTTTGGTTTGCAGCCCGCACTCAATCCACTGAGCTACACTAGCCAGGGCTCTTTTTAGTTGTTTTGATTGGGTGTACTACCTTGTCTTCCTAATCACTGATTCAATCTTTGACTTCATCTAATCTACTGTTGATTTTTTTCTAGTGTATTCTTCATTTCAGATATTGTATTCTTCATATCTGACTAGATTTTTATGGTTTCTATGTTCATTTTTATGCTTACTATCCCTTTGTTAAAATTTTCACTGAGTTCATCCATTCTTCCCCTAAGTTCCTGGAGCATCTTTGAACTCTATCTGGCAGAGTGCTTGTTTCTATTTCATTTAGTTATTTTTCTGGGGATTTCTCCTGTTCTTTCATCTGGGGCATGTTTCTTCATCGTACAATTTTGGCTGCCTCTCTGTATTTGTTCCTGTGTTTTAGGTAGATCTGCTATGTCTCCCAGTCTTGGTATGGTGGCCTTATGCACTGGGTGTCTGTGAGGCTCAGTGGCACAGTCTCCCTGATCACCTGCACTAGGAGCTCCAGGAATGTTCCTTTTGTGGGTTGTGTGAGCCCTTCTGTAGTATTGAGATTGATTACTGTTGGCTCATCCATGGGTGGGGTTGACCCTCAGGCTGGTTTACTATGAGGATTGACCCTAACCACATTTTCTGTAGGGTGGCTGACCTCACAAAGCAGAATTCAGTCTAGCAGGGTCTGGTGCCTGCTCAGATCTCCTTTTAGGTGTGCACTGTGGAGTTAATTGGGTTGTGTTATGATGTGGTCTGAAGCTCAGGTTTGTTGGTTCTGGGATCTCTTGGGAGGGATTCTGGTGTAGGTCAATGACAGGCAATACCTGTAACCAGCCTTGGGCTACCAGTTTGGAGCTACATGGAAATTCAAAGTTTGTGGCTGCCTCTGCTGGGCCTGGTTATACATGAGAGGAGCCAAGCTGAATACCCAGGCCAGCTTCCACTAGCAGCAAACCTGAGGGCAGGTCAGCAAAAGTCCCAAGGCACCCTGAGATCCTCATTCACCTGCCTCTGCCATCTGGATGACTGTTAGGCTCAGTTGCCAAAAGTGCCTCTGGTAGTATGCCAGTTGCATGAGGTAGAGTCTCAGTAAGTTACCAGGTAGAGCCTGGTGGTATTCACCAGGTTGATATAGATTCAAACTTTGTGCCAGTGATGGGTCTGAAGCTACTCAGCAAAAGTTTCAAAGTATACCATGGCCAGCTAACACCCACTCTGGGCCTGAGGACATTTGTCATGAGGCAGGATTTCAAGGAGTTGTCAGGGCAGAGTTCATCAGGTTAAAGCAGACCAAGATGTGACTATGTGGAGGGAGGACTCTGCATAGGAATGGTGGTGCTGGTGAGCAAGGAAAAACTGGCCCTTGCTCTACAGCCACAAAACTGAGTTTCTGCCACCTTGCCCCAACTGCCCAGACCGCCTTAAGAGCCTTCCAAGAAATTCTGCACCATATGCCCAGGTTTCCAGCAGCCAGCTCACTTCTTTGCATAGCTAGAGCTCCACACAACAGGGCCTTAAGGAGTCAGGAAGATGGGGCTAGTGGATCTTCTGTGGCAAGGATGGGGCAGGGTGACACCAGTCCAGTGTGAGAGGTGAAAATGGTCCTCACCTTAGAGCCAAAGAACTCAGTCTCTCCCTGTTCCTCTCTGACACCTCAGGTCCACTGGACCTCCCTAAGAGCCCTCCAAGAAAGTTTGCACCACTGGTCCCAGGCTAGTGGTGGCCAGTAGACCCCTCTGCAGGGTACAACCTTGGCAGGGTGGGGCCACAGGGAGTTGGGAGGTGGGGCTAGTGCATTTCCTCAGGCTGATATTGTATGGAGGGGAGTGCTTGACCCTGGAAAGATGGTGTCTTTGGGTGGCATGCCTGAAGGCCTCAATACAAGGACCTTGGTAGCTGTCATTTTAGCCTTTTCCCTGAAGCCATAAAATCTTCTAAGCTGCCTTCCCTCTACTGGAGCCCAGAGTGAATGGCCACAAATGAGATTTTGCATGATAGTCTTTTAAGAAGGCACCTGGTTTTCTAGCAGACTCCTGTCTCTCCTTGCTGGACAGAATTCCCACTGATTTTCACAGCCAGATGTTATGTGGTCTCTGGTGCTCCAGGATGCATGTCCCAGGTGGTGTTGAGACCCCCACACTCCTCAGGGAAGACCTTTGCAGCTGGGAGATCACTCTGGGTTTGCAATTGTCACGTGTGGGTCCAGCACCAGCCCTTTTCATGGCTCCACCCTTCCAAACAATCTTCATGTGTCTTCTTCTGTAAATCCTAAGACACTTCTGTTCAACTAGTCTTCAGTTGATTATTCAGGTTGTTTGTTCTATAATGTAGTTGTAAATCCAGTTTGGTCCTGGAGGAGGTGTGTGTAACTTTCACCTACTCTGCTGACTTGAATGCTGCAGAAGGCCATGCTGAGATTCTTGCCCCAAAGATGCCTTTGCATATCAGCTCTTTCCCCAATGCTGTGCCCTTGTCCAGGAATGCCCCCCCACCTTTACCTTCCATTTTTCAAGGCCCATGCGCCCACTCCCCTTCCTCCAGGATTCCTCCCTGACTACAAGCCCTCCCACTCATGAGCCCTCCTCAGGCTTCCTGTCCCTCTCTGTGCCAACTGTGACTAGTATGGGATTAGGTCTGTCACCAGCTGTCCCTGACCTTAAGGATGCAACCAGGTTATTATCAGCACCATGCTACATGGAAGACACAGTAGCACAGCTCCCAACCCACCACTCCACAGACACTCCTCGAGGACACTGGAGGGGCTCAACATTGCCTTGCCCTGGGATTGCAAACTCAGATGATTCCAGGGTCCAAGTAGATGATATATATAACGAGTAAGGCAGTTTGGATCTAGAGGTTGATGAGGGATGGAGTGGGCAGTGAGCTGGAGCTGGAGGGCAACTGTGGAAAGTATGGACATGCTCTTGGGCAAGTGTTGAGTGAAAAAGACACACCAGTGAGAAGAACCCATCCAGAAGATCTCCAATTTTCAATCTCTGGCTTGGGCCAACTCCCACAGCACCATTATGCCCAAGAGGTCTAGAGTGGGTTCTTGTCACTTTGGGGCTCACAGTCAGGTTGCAGATGATGTCCCCAAGGATGGAAGCCATCGCTGGGGCTGTGGCCTCTAGAAAAGCCACTGCCTGTCCTTGCACCTCAAGCCCCAAGAATCAGACCCCCAGGGATCAGGAAAGCAGCCCAGGTTTTCTCATCGTGTTAAAATTCCCAGGGCTGAAGTGATTGAGCTGAACCTACCCTCCCTCTCAAAAGTAACAAGACTGTGCCCTCTTTGCCACCCAAGCAGGGTCTGAGGAGGCAAGCTATAAAACCAAAGGCTGAGATGCAACCTGGGATCTCAGTACACAGTAACCCAAATGTGCAGAACCCAGTCAAAAGTCACTCGTCATAGCAAGCACCAGGGAAAGCTCAGTTTGTTTGAAAATAACACAGTTGACAGATGCCAACTCTAAAGTGACACAGATGTTGGAATTATCTGACAAGGGTTTTTTAAGTAGCTATCCCCTTCCCCTGGGCAAATTCTCAAGTGTGCTCCCCCCATCAGTTGGCAAAGACCCTGGCAGCTTACTGGACTGATGGGAGTCATGTGATTGACCTCTCACTTCTCCACAGCAAGGTGGGGTTCAGGGGGAGGCAACCCCACTGGTGTGGCAGCTGCTGCCACCTCCAGAACTGTTTATCTTCCAGGAAATGTTACCATTTTTAAAAACAATTAAAACAGGCTTTTCAATTATTAAAATATATGCTCAAGGTAAAAAAAAATCCAAGTAGCATACATAATGAAAAATTAGTCTCCTTCCCGCTGGCCCTCAGCTCAGAGACTTGGTACACTGCTACAGGCAAATGCAGACACCCATGGATATTCTCGCCTCTGTTTTCTCAATAGATACAAACTGTACATCCTGCTCTTGACCTCCTTCATTTTCTTTTCTCTTGCCAACAGATTTTTGGAGATCATTCCACCAGATGGTCTCACTCTTGAACTTGGTAGAAATAGAATCCTCGATGACTGTCCTCCAGTAAGTCACACGTGTGTGTAACTCTCCCTAAAAGTGTGTGACTAGCTTCTAACCAGTGGGTCATGAGAGCCGCCTTCATTGGCTTTGAAGAAGTGAGTGCCCTGTTGAGGGAGGGCCTGTGAGTCCTGTGGCTGCGGACTGGAGTACCCTTCACCGTACAGCGACAAAGGAAGGAGTTCTGCCTACAGCCAGGGGAACTTGGGAGAGGGATCCAGCCTGGCTGTGACTTGCCTGTTTCCTTGTGATGTCTAAGCAGGGGACAGGCTCGGCCATGCTAGGGCTGACCCAAGACCACGTGGCTGTAAGCAGCTGGTTTGTGGTAATTTATTAGGAAGCTGAGAGAGGCGTGGACTGCTCTCTATCTGGCTTTTCTCTCTCCATTAAATGTGAGATTCATTCTTGTCGTTATGGGAACTCTAGTTTGTTCTTTCATTGATAGGTAGTATTTTGTTGTATAAATAACAGCTTACCCATTCCATTGTCTGTGGACATTTAGGCTGTTATGAATAAAGTCATATGAACATTTCTGTGTGTACCATCCAGACATCATGCACATTCATTCTCTTGGATATCGACCCAGGAATAAACTTGCTGCATCAGAGTGTAAGTGGGTGTTTAACTTTATAAGAAACTACTAAACCATTTTCCAAAGTAGTTTAATAATTCTGCATTCCGAGCAGAAGTACATAAGGGACCTGGTGGTTGCTCATCTCACCAGCTCCTGGTATTGTCTGTCCTTGTTAAGTTCAGCCAGTGGATGCGTGTGCAGAAGTATTTCTTTGTGGTTTTATTTTGCATTTCCCTGATGAGTCATAAAGATGTGGAATTTTTTTTTCATGTTTATTGGCCTCCCCTGTGAGGTTCCTGATATCACTTTGTCTGCTCTAGAGCAATTTATTACCTGCCTTTGAACCCTAAGCTGGAGCTAGAGGGAAAGAGAAATTCTATAAGGCATGAATCATTGGGGCACTTCATGGATCCCAAGAATGAAGGCCACACAGAGGACAGAGCTAAGAGATGGAAGGAGAGAGACCAGGTCCCAATCACTGTGAAAGCTCTGAGATCCACCCAGGCCTGAGGCTACCTTCTGGGCTTTTCAATCACAGGAGGCAACAACACTCTTTTTGTTTAAGTCCATTTGAGCTAGGGTTCTGTCACTTGCACTAAAAGGGTCCTGATTTAGGCAGGGCCTGCCCTGTCTGGCTTCCAGTCTGCCCAGCTCTCCAGGACACTTTCTTGAGGCCCGCTGAACTCTGGAAAGGAAGTGGGGAGGGTTTGTGACTCTGAATTCCAGGTTCTCCACTAGTCCCCCAACCCATGTCCTCTGCTGCGGTCTTCACACTTCATAGCTGTGTGTGTTTTCAGGCTGAATAATCATGTAATTGGGTTATTTGTTCCATAGTCAAACTTCAGCAAATATATTTTTTATAATTAGTTTATGTTTATTTAACAGGAATAAATGGCTCATTAAATTTAATGAGGCAGGTTATCAGGTATGAAGTGGAAGTGTTTTTCCTTCAGAGCAACCCGGATTTGGCTATGCTGGTTCCCAGGGCACAGAGATGCTGGCAGCTGCCTTGTCTGGGAGTGGGAACCCCCAGGGAATGGGGCTGCAGGTGTCCTGTCCTCCCTGGACATGGCAACCTCCACCACTGGTGCTCCTGGGCCGCCTACTTTTTCCCCATTGCAAAACATCCAATAATGTTGATTTTATCTTGTCCCTCTTGGGTCTCTAAACTCCTGGGGGCAGGGTCCCTCTGTTTTGCTCAATGTTGCATCTCCAGCTCTAGAACCAGGACTGCACATAGCAGGCATTCAATGCCAATGTTTGTTGTGCAGATGATGAATAACTAAGGAGCCCCCTCCTGCTGCTACAATCCCCCATGCCTCGGGGGCCTCCTTCCTGGCACACTCTAGGTGCTGCCTTCCTGCTCTCCTAACTTCACTGCCTCTGCTTAGCAGGCAAAAAAAGCTCCTCATTCAGAGAGATCCAAACTCTGCCAAGGGGCCATCACTGGGCCACACAGCCCTCGTGAAGACAGGACACAGGGCCACCTTGACCCAGGGCCCAGGCCATGGAGGGCTACATCCACCAAGGGCATTCAGGAGGAGATGAGCTTGGGGGCTATTTATAAAAATGCTCAGATCAGTTTAGAACAAAAGAAAATATAGTTAAATATATATATCTAAAACAAAACACACCCATAATCTGGTCATCTTGTCCTCTATAACATTTTGGTGTATAATACTTTGTGAACATGTGTAAATTTTTATATATTGTCTAGGTGGTATGTTTCCATCCAAAGAATAGGTCGTACAGAAGATACTACTTATGTTTTTAAAATCGAGTGTATGAGTTCCATGTTAATAACCATACTCCATGTCACTGTTAGTGGATACAGAGCTATATATTTTTTTAATTTTAATTTTTTTAAAGGTTTTTTATTTTTATTCTATTACAGTTGTCCCAATTGTTCCCCCTTTGCCCTCCCCCACCCAGCCCACCCACTGTTCACACAGTCAATTCCCGCACTGTTGTCCGTGTCCGTGGTCCATTCATACATGTTCTTTGGCTAGTCCCTTCCCCTCCTCTCCACCATTATCTGCCCCCTCCACTCTGGTCACTGTCAGTCTGTTCCATGTTTCCATGCCTCTGGTTCTATTTTGTTCGTTATTTATTTTGTTCATTGGATTCCTCTTATAGGTGAGATCATATGGTATTTGTCTTTTACCGACTGGCTTATTTCACTTAGCATAATGCTCTCCAGTTCCATCCATGCTGTGGCAAAGGGTAGGAGCTCATTCTTTCTTTCTGCTGCATAGTATTCCATTGTGCAAATGTACCATAGTTTTTTGATCCACTCATTTACTGATGGGCACTTAGGTTGCTTCCAGCACTTGGCTATTGTGAATTGTGCTGCTATGAACATTGGAATGCAAAGGTTCTTTTGAATTGGTGACTTGGGATTCTTAGGGTATATTCCCATCAGTGAAGTCCTATTTTATCTAATGCATCCCCTATTGTTGTACATTTAGGTTTCCAGTTCTTTGCCCTTGTTTTGAACACTATGATAAACAAAGTAGTCACTCTATGTGGCCAGCTCTGGCTCAGCCCGCAGATCCTAGAATAAGCCTCAACTCAGAGAAAGCCTGACCCCACAGCCTGGGAACCCTGGGCTAGAGCTCCCAGGGCTTCTTCCTAAGGGTCATCTCACAACTGAGCTCCAATGTCAGTTCTCCTGCTTGACCATAAGCCGAGTGTGCATGGATCAGGTGTTGCCATGGTTTTCACAGTGCCTACAATGTAACAGTTAACAGAGAGGCCAAGTCTGAGGCAGAGATGAACCTGCAGGACATTCATTAGGGGGCGCCTGTGAGGTCAACACTTGCTAGTATAAGGGGAAGGATCCAGGGCAAGGGGAGAAGCTGGGCTGCCACGCAGTCTTACTGAGGCCCTGCTCAGCTCTCGGGTAGGGACACGTTTGTAATAACTGGATGTAGCCCTTGGGCCCCTGGGCCCCTGGGTCGTGGCTTTGGTGAAGTGCCTTCTTAGCAAAGGCATTTCCCAGAGGGAGAGAACTCAGGGTCAAAGGCTGTGTATGGCCAGCCTTGGGGGGAATCTGAGTGGCAGGACCCTGCTATCACAGTCATGAGTACCAAATGAGGGACGCCTGTCCTCGCCAGCCCCTAGGAAGTAGCACCTGTGACTGTCGCCCTTTTACAGATGAGGAAACAGGCTCAGAAATTGCTGTCGCTCAGATACTCCAACTCAGGCTGCCCAGCAGGCACTGCAGAGACCTAGCAAGGGCCAGGACAAACACCCTGGGACACGTGACCTGTGCACTCTGATTTCTTTTGAGTCATAGCTGGGCAGAGGGGTGCATGTTCTCAAAGATCCAATGATAGTTGTAGATTTGGCTGTTTCTCCTTTCTGATCTGTCAATTTTGCTTCGTGGATTTTGTTCTTGTACCAGGTACACACATAGTAAGACTTTTTTTTTTTTAAGATTTTATTTATTTATTTTCAGAGAGAGGAGAAGGGAGGGAGAAAGAACAATGTATGGTTGCCTCTCACATGGCGCTCACTGGGGACCTGGCCTGCAACCCAGGCATGTGCCCCAACTGGGAATCGAACCGGGACCCTCTGGTTCCCAGCCCGCGCTCAATCCACTGAGCTACACCAGCCAGGCTCATAGTAAGACTTTTAAGTCTCCCTGCAACTCTGCCCCGTTACTATTTGAAATGGCTCTTCCGTTGCTCACAGCACTCCTTGTCTTGAGGTCTACCTTGTCTCATAGGAACAGGACCATTCCAGATTTCTCAGTTTGCAAGTTTATCTTTTCAACTAACCCATGCCCTCAACATTAAGGTGACATCTCTTGTAAACAACTACAGATTACTTGGGGGGGGGGTGTTTTGTTTTTGTTGTGAGTTTATATCCTTTAAAAGGCTTTTGATGCTTTTAACCAAAAGTGTCCTGAGAGGTCACAATTAGTCACCTCCTCCAGCAGTGGCCACAGTGCAGAGCCCTCTCCATATCTGCAGTGACACTCTGCTTCCTCCTGTGCCCGGTGCACATCAGATATTCCCTCCGCACCCTGCTCTCATCCCCACCGCAACCACCCACGATGACTTGGAGTGTCTGTGGCTGTGTCTGTGTCAGGTGGAGAAGGCGGCAGTCGTGAGTGGGTGCGGTGGCAGCATGTGCCTGAGGCAGGGCCCCTTTCTCCCAATGGGAAGGAATCAGTACCTCAACCTGCTCCAGGGCCCAGACCCTGCCCTGGTGCCACTGGGCCTCCCCAGGTCAATAATAACATTGGAAGGAATGAACTCTAGCCATTTCTTCTGCCCGGGGCCACATTCCCCATCTGGGGGCGAGGCAAGGGGAAAGAATGCAGCATTGTCCCCTTCGGCTGGGTCCTTGGAGCCTGGGTCAGCCTACAACCAGGACCCCACCTCCAAAAGGAGGCAGAGCATCAGCACCGAGTACCATGCAATCTGAGATAGGCGGACATGGAGCCCAGTGGTGTGCATGCTGGTGAGGGCAAACTGAGGAGAGTCTCTTAGACAGGCGAGGCTGCCCAAAGCTCTGCCCCCATGGCTGGAGCAGCGAGTCCAAGGAGAAGGAAGAGACAAAATGGGAAACGAGTTGCTCCCATTCTCTGTCCCACAGCTCCTTGGTCTGTAAAGTGGGGCAGTAATGGCGGTAACTACCCCATAGGACTGTGTGAGGCAGGTGTGGGAGGGCACCTAGCACTTGGTTAAGTGTCTGACGAAACTGATTGGTAACTGGGAATATTCTTTGCAAGCTGGCCATCATGTGCCAGTACAGACTGTAAATGCACACAGGTGTGTGCACCGCTGACACTGGCACCCACTACTCACACTCACCTGAGCACAGCACACATGCCCACCCAGTATATCCCGAAGGTCATGCTGACGTGCCTCCTGCGAACCCGCTTGTGGTCCTGGGCCTTGATGCCACTCCTCCGTGCAAGGTGCAGTTCCAGGGCTGACTGAGCTTCCAGTCCCTGCTAGGTTCGGCCAACGCGAGGCACGAATGAACGGAGGGCGGAGGGCGGGAGGAAGGGAGAGTCCACGGGCAGGATCTCTTGCAGCAGCCGTGTCTTGCCAGTGGCGCCAGCTCTTCTCAGCAGGGCCCCTGCAGGGCTGGCTTCCACTGGGCAATCCTGTCTCTTGCCTTTGTCCCTCTAGCCCTGGGGTGACAGAAGCTTCATACTGTTGCTAATTTCTGGGTTACTACACCATCCCATTTAAGGTTTCAGCTCCATCTCCTTGTGAGCAACTCTCTGCATTCAATTTCCTATGTTTAAATCATTAGAGTGCTACCACAATAGTTTCCTAGTCGGACCCTGGACACCACTCACAGCCAGTATCATCACAATGAATCCCCCACAACTGGGCGGGATGGGTATTAACACCCCTTTCGAGAGTCACATGGCTGAGACCTGAGCCTAGGATTGTCTGCCTCCAGGTCCACACCCTGCTGAACATAGCTCTCACCCATGTAGTGCTCTCTCAGGCCTGACTTCTATAGGTATGGCCACGTGGAGGGATTGGAGATGCAGGTCCACACTTAAGTAGGTCATGTGCAGATGCATACACGTATACAACAAAGCTTGCACCCTTAGCACATGTACTCCCTGCCCCCGCACACACTGACATTCGAATACGATGACACAGATGGCTCTGGGCACACACCCCTTAAGTCCCCAGTAGGGGAGGGGTGGATATCAGGCAAAGGAAGCTTGGTTGACTCCAGAAGAGTCAGGGAAATAGGCTGAGATCCAAGTAGAGAGAAGCTGGGAGCATTAGCAGATGGTGAACAGAGCTGGCTGCCTGTGCACAAACAGAAGCACATGCATGGTACATGCATGCACATGCACACAGTTACCTATATATACACATACAGGTGGACAGGCACACACAGACCCATGTGAACACACGGTTGCCCCTAAATGACTCCTGGGTAGGAGTATGGAGTATGGAGTCATTCCTGTGGGATCTGGAAGTTGGACAAAGCCCTGGACACCAGAGGCTTCTGAGGGAGTCTCAGAAGGGCCTCAGCAGTTTCTGGCTGAATGACTATTCTGATGTCACCTTAGATCAATCAGCCAGGTGGAAGTGGAAGAAGGTATCTGGGGGATAAATGGTAATGAAAAAATACGATAAAAATAAATTTAAAAGAAGATCAGTCAGCTAGGCGACCTGTCCATCAGGCTGAACTTGCTAGGGGCCAGCCCCTCCCTGGGTTGCCAGCAGGAGGCTGGGAGGGGGCTCAGGACAGAGCACCCTGACATCCACCCTGACCATTCACCTCTGTGTGGTCTGGTAAGCTGACGCAGAACTTCTAGACAAGGTGTCTCTTGAAGCTCTTTTCCTCTCAGCCAATAGCAGCCTGGCTGAATAAAACCGCTTTGTGCCACCTGCTCAGACACTGCCGAGCCTCAGCCTCCACTGATTTGTGGATGAGGATCTGGGCTGCAGAGCCTGAGTTAAGGTTGCAGTCTCTTAGCTCCAGATGACTTGGGGCTCTCTAAACTTTAGCAGGAAATCCAAGGTTGCCAGCTGAGTGGCTAGCAGATCAGGAGCCCTGGCTCACATTCCTCCTGCTGCCTCACAGCACCGGGCCAGGCCAGAGTACAGACTTAGGTGCTCAAGGTGCCTTCACTGGGGGTCCTGCCAAAGGTCAAGGACTAGCAGGTGAGTGTTTGGACACCAGCTGAGCAGAGCATATCTCTAATCTAGCTGTTGTCTGCCTCTCTCAATCCCTTGTGTCCCTTATTTTAGTCTGTAGAATCAACAGCACCCAAGCCAGAAATCTGGAAATCATCCGTGATCACTTCTCTCCCACTCAGACCCAGAGTCCTGCCATTTTAACTCCTGAACTTGACCTTCATCTGTCCCCTGGCTCACCTCACCAGCCTTCAGGAGTCCTGCCGCACTTGGGAGGTTCCCAGCCCAACCTCCCCTGGGAACGTGTGTGGCATCACTCAGAGGGACTGGACAGAGCTACTCCCTGCTAGACAGCCCTGGAGCAGTTTGGCCTGGCATCTACCCCTTGCCCTATGGCCCCCACTTTGCTTTCTGCAAATGCCCAGTGTGTGCAGTCTGTGGTCCCCCAAGCCCACATCTGGGATCACACTCTAACCAGCCTCTAGCTTGCCCAGCAGTCCTCCATTTACAGCCGAATTGGAGCTCAGGCAGAGCCTCTGTCAGAAAGCTGGCCTGTTCTTCCTGCTCTGTCCCTAGAAAGAACCATTTCCCCCTCATTTTATCTCATACCTGCCTCTGTGGCTGCAGCAGAATTATGGGTTCCCACCTGTCTCCCCTGGTAAGCTAGGTGCTCTGGTGCTCTTCAAGGTGTGCAGCCTGTCTCATTAGCCTACATTGCTGGGCTCAGCACAGGGCTGCACAGAGGAGGCAGCAGTGACTGTCTGCCAGCTGTGGAAATGACTGAAAACAAAGATAGTTGCTTTATTTGTTTTCAGACAGTAGCACATCCTCCACTTCTTAAACATATGGTGGCCCCAGGCACAGGGGCATCATGGGCATCTGGCAGAAAATGGCTGTGGCCTGGGGGTCTGCAGGCTGTGGTCCCATAACTGGTCCCTTCTTCAGGTCTCCAAGTCTTAGCCAGGGTCAGGAACAATGGTTGCTTCTCAGCCCTACAAAGGAGAACAGGTCAGAGCTCAGTCATGGCCCTCTTGTTGCAGCAATCCTCAGGCCTAGGCTCCAAGAGGACCTAGGCTCTTGGGTTGCCTAGGAGCGTAACTTTTTAATGGAAACAGTCCTCCCCGGCTGGTCCGGAAGTGGTCCTCTTCACCTCCACGCCCAGAGCCCACTCAGCACGTGCTTGTAGGGACCCGCTAACATGTATCCTCCACTCCTCTGACCTCCCCACATCCATAGATAGACAAGTCTCAGCTCAGTTCTCCTCAGCCCAATTGAGGTCTCTTCTCTGTCCTCTGAGAATTGTCTACGTGAAACCACTCAGAGAGCATGCTCTGGTATAAATCCCTCACACTTTTGCTTGCTGTTCACATCCACACACATGCTCATGTTCCCAGGCTCAAAGGTGCTGCACAGGGGCAGGAACTTTTCTAGTCTAGGAAGTGCCTTCTGCACAACTCCCAAGCAGGTGGACCTCTATCCTGTATCTACTCTCTGCTGCCAGAGACACTGCCACCTGACTGTTTCTAGAAGCAAATCACTGTTAGAGATCCTTGAACTCCCATTGTTGGCTCTGCCAGGCCCCTTCTGTGATGCAGGATGGCAGGGGTCAGTGGGACTTTCTCTGGCACTGTCTACCTTCCTTCCACACACAGGGTGCAATTGGAGGGTTTGGCACTGAGGCCCTTCTGGAGTCAGGTCAAATGTGCTTTTCTGCAGGGAGGAAAGGCACAGGTGTGGGAAAGAGGGAGCCAGGCCTGGCAGTGCCCCAGAGTCTTTCTCGGGCATGCTGGAGCTAGAAAGAACACAACAGAGTTAAATGCAATCTGCCTTCCTCCGTGATCATATCTTGGCCTTGGTGCAATGAAGCTACATTGGTATGGCTGTTAAAGATATACTCTCTTGGGGGGAGGGACTGATAACTGCCGTGGACATGGGGCCTGGATCCGTCCAGAGGGAAGACAGAGATGGGGCTCTGCCAGGAAGTCAAGGGAGCTGCAGCAGGGTCCCAGGTCTTTTCCGTGGTAAAAATAAAGTTAGGTATGTGGTTAGCAGGGGCTTGGAAGGGCCCACCCAGTGTGGTCTAGCAAGCCGGCCCAGGTCCAGGCTCCTTCCCTGGACAGCGCTGCAGTGATGGTTGGCAGCATCTTTTCTGCTCAACTTGAAGTGGAGCAAAGAGCTTTCCATGCTCTGCAGGGGTGAGGAAAAGACCTCCTATCCAGACTCTGCACTCACCTGATCCCGTGAGGGCCTGCACCTAGGTGTAGTCTGTTCCAGAGCTAACTCTGGGCAGGTGTGAGCTGGGTAGAGCCTCAGACCGGCTGACAGGAAAGTGAGAAGGCTCTGGTGAGGCCAGGCTGTTGAGCAGCTGCCAGACCAGACCTGAGGGCCACTCGACCTCTGACCTTAGGCTTTCCACCACCAGTACCCACAGCAGCTTATCTCCTGCTTGGGCAAAAGAGGCTTTTCCATGGAAAAATGTCCCCATCTTACAGCTTTTTTAAAAAAATCATCACTCAAGGATACTGATTTTAGAGATAGCAAGGAGGAGAGAGAGAGAGACAAACATTGATGTGAGAGAGAAATATCAATTGGTTGCCTCCTGTATGTGCCCCAACCGGGAATCAAACTCAGAACCTAAGCAAGTGCCCTGACTGGGAATCAAATCCGCAGCCTTTCTGGTGCATGGGATGATGCTGCAACCAACTGAGACACTTAGCCAGGGGCCACATTTTTACTATTTTTTCTTTCTTCATTTTTCAACAGAGGTTTAGAACCTACAGAAACTTAGTATTTTCTTTTCTTTTTTTTTTTAATTTAATATTTTCTTTTTAACAAACACACCAGCCCTCTGGCGAGTCCAAGCCACCAAGGTGCCCCTAGGTGTATGTGTGTAGGTGTGCTATGTCAGGGTCGGGGAGGGGCCAAGTCCAGTCTAGACAGCGTACTGCTGGGCCTGGGTAGGGGAATGGAATAGTCTAGAAGAGGGTGAGGAATTGAGGAAGGTAGGAAGAGGAGAACGACAACTGTCCTGGAGGGTCAGGAGAAAAGGGCAAGGCCTTGGGACCATGTCTCGGGGGGAGGAGGCTGTCGGCCTCAGACATCTAGGACAGTCACAGCCCCCGAGACCTGCGCCCACTGTCACCCCTTTGCACCCGTCAGAGGACGGTCCCCCTCAGACACCCACAGGAGTGGGGCAGGAGTGGGATGTCCCCAGGCCCCTCAGCCTCGAAGGCAGACCACACCCATTCCTCCACCTCCAGAACCCCAAGCCTCTTCCCTTCCACAGGTCTTCCCTGCCCTTTCCATGACCCCTACCCTAGACCGTGGGCCCTCCTCCATTCTCCCACCTGCACATGCTCAAAGGTAAGAAGTGGGTGGCATACGCATGCCCTCAACTAGGTGGCTGGCTCCTCAAAGGTGGGCCCTGACTTTGTGCAGTGCTGCTCCTAGATTCGGCCTTGCAGGGCCCAGTGCCCACAGGGCCCTTTGCCTAGCCCAGACTTCCAAGAGCACTGCTGGAAAGAGCCAGGTAGGAAATCTGAACCAGGTGGTGACTGAGGGAATCTAAGGCCCATGAGTCCCCCACTGTGTTAAAGGCAGAGACCTTGAGGTTAGAATGTCTGGCACAGTAGACAAAGATGGCAGACAGCGTCAGTGCTAGCAGTGCCTGCCCCCCCCACGCCCTCACAGCCCAGCAGCCCGGGGGTTTACCTTGTGGGCAGTGGTCACACAGTGCTGGTAAGCCTTGACCAGGTCCGAGCATAGGAGCACCTCATGCAGGTGGTCACTGTAGCAGCGAAGGATCTGGGCCTGCAGCCCTGAGCACACGGGCTGCAGCCTGCGAGGCCTGTAGGACAGAAAGCAGGAAGGTCTGGGGCTCAGTTGCAGTGAGCAGGGAGGGAACTGGCAACACTTAACAACATGGGTTAGGCAGTGGGTTTGGTACATCAGTGACCAGTGACTCCTCAGAGAGAACAAAGGGACCATGGAGGGTCTGGTGCTGTGGGGGCTGAGGCTAAACAGCAGCAGATGCCAGGGGGACTGGGGTCTTGCCCTAGGGGAAAAGGGCCCAGCCGCCAGCTGGAGGATCTCGGTGCTGATGCTTGCTGCCTGTCAGGGCAATTCTGGCCTAAGCTGTATACCTCATTGTAACCTTGTGATTACATATATTGTAGCTACTTTCTACACAAGTAGAAAACACACAAAGTTGATTTTCTGATTTCAAAACCATACATACACAATGAGGAAAACTGGGAATACTATAGGAATGTCTAAAAAAGAAAACTGTTCAGAATCTCACTTTTTAAAGATAACCACTTCAGTATTTTGAGAGTACTTTACTATTTTTAATTTCTTCATTTTTCAAAGAAGGTTTAGAACCTACAGAAACTTAATATTTTCTTTTTAAAATATGAAACAAAAACAAAAAAATGAAATAAAGCTTACACTAAAGTTGGTCACCAGGGTCCTTGGTCTCTTCTCTGGTGTATCTACTCCTGACTCCTTTTTTTTTGTCCATCCCTTCCTCCCCCTTTCCTTCTCTTCTTCCTCCTCCTCTCCTACTCCCCGTCCTTCTCCCCGCTTCCCTCCTTGTTTTTCTTGTTCTTATTCTTCTTCTCCTCCTCCTTCTCCCCCGCCCCCCGCCCCACACACACTCACACCACAGTGTCGCCTTTGTGCCAGGCCACACCTTACTCACTACTCCTGAAAGCTCTGTGCATTGCGTGTTATTATTTATCACCCCTGTTACACATCAGGAAACTGGGGCACAGAGAGGTTAAATAACTTGCCCAAGGTCATACAGAGGACGTGGGAGAGGTAGGATTTTTTTTCTTTTTTACACAGTGTGGGTTGTACTGGTTCCACAGATGGCTTTTTGACTTGGTTTTCAGGGTGGATCCACATAGGAACCTTCGCAGCCATAGAAGGAATCGAAATACCTGATGCAGGCTTTCAGAATAAATACCGCCCATGGCTCAGGGCACTCAGTGAGAGTTAAAAATGCAGACAATCACTCACCAAGGTTCTTGGCAATGGAAGGATCACTATATCCTTTATGCAGCTCTGCTCCTGTTGCACAGGAGGACTTGTAGGTGAATAGTTCTCCCAGCCCAGAATCTCTGTATTTTAAAAATCTAGCCATGCAGTAGGTGCTGGAACAGAACAGCACCCTTGTTATTTAAATTTTTTTTTTTTTTTGCCCTGGCTGGTGTGGCTCAGTGGACTGAGCACTGGCTTGCCAACCAAAGGGTTGCCGGTTCGATTCCCAGTCAGGGCACGTGCCTGGGTTGTGAGCCAAGTCGTGCTCCCAGTAAGGGGCGCACGAGAGGCAACCACACACTGATGTTTCTCTCCCGCTCTTTCTCCTTCTCTTCCCCTCTCTCTAAAAATAAATAAATAAAATATTAAATTAAAAAAATAATAATAACAGGCCTGGCACAAAGGAGTGACACTGGTTAACAAAACTGTATAGGTTTCAGGTATACAATCATATCGCACATCATCTGTATGCTTTGTTCACCGCCCAAAGTCAAATCTTCTTACACGACCATTTACCCCCCTTTACCCTGTCCCACCTCCCCCAGCCACCTTTCCCTCTGGTCATCCCTACACTGTTGTCTGTGTCTATACGTTTTTTAGGGTTTTTTTTTTTGCTTAATCTCTTCACCCTTTTCACCCAGGCCCCCAAACCCCTCCCCTCTGAGAGTTGTTAGTCTGTTCCCTATCTATGAGTCTGTTTCTGTTTTATTTATTTTGTTCATTAGATTTCACATATAAATGAGATCATACGGTATTTGTCTTTCCCTGTCTGGCTTAGTTCACTTAGCATACTGTTCTCCAGGTCCATCCATACTGTTGCAAGAGGTAAGATTTGCTTTATTACAGCTGTAGTATCCCTTGTGTAAACACACCACAGCTTTTTAGCCACTCATCTGCTGCGCCATTATTATTTTAAGATAACTGAAACACACTGGGTTCATCAGTGACGAACATGGAGGAGCAGAGTATTCAGTTGTTTGGGAAGTGAGACACCCAGGATTTACTGTCACATTGTAAGAGTGCAGGGGTGGCACTTCTGGTACTGCTGTGCCATTAGTGACGCCACCCGGCCCAGGTCTTTCCCCCTTTCCCTGCACCACCAGGTGGTGGCTGTCATCTCAGGTCTGTTGCTTCATGTACATCAGCTTTCTCCTTTTCCACCAGCCAGCGTTGGGTCATATGCCCACCCCTAAAACCAGCACTAATGAGGGGAGTGAAGTGACTGTGTTTAGCTAAGACCAGTTAAAACTTAGGTCAAGAGCTGGAATGAAAATGATGATTTATAAACGAAAGAAGCCATGCCATGCCAAGTCGAAAGATGGTGACTCAGAAGGTAAAGGGCTCGCCTAGAGAAACAACCTTCTCATTTCCAGGAAGGAGGGAGCAGAAGGGACAGCCCAGCAGGCCACGCAGGCCAGGCCCTGCTCCAGCGATGTGTGATTCCACCAGGCTGCCTCCTGGGGATGCAACCAAGGGAGACGAGGCTGTTCCCATCCTTGAGGACACAGTTCTGGTTCACGTTCACACAGCGCAAAGGAGGTCTTAGAGATTTCTTACTTAAAGAGGACATGTGGGTTTTTTTCCTCAGCACATAGAGACAGATGGGCTCCTCAGATCGGGGGGTTCTCTCCCTGGGTTCCATCTGCAACTGCGGACAACTGGGGTACAATGGGGTGACCACCTAATTTTTCTAGTGCTTGCAGAACGTCTCTCCATTCTTGTATGTAAAAACTTTTTGACGTGGATGCATATACTTGTGGGCCTTTAAAAATGGATTTTCTTTTTCTTGAGGACAGCCAGGCGTTGGATGGGCGTTCCATCTCAGTCAAGTTCCTCTCTGACTATGGTTACCACTTCAGTTGCAACTGTTCCGTTTCCTCCCATGGGAACTCCATGACGTAATACACAGGTCTCTGCTTTCTGCCCTCCATTCCACTGCCTTCTCCTCTTTGTTTTACTCTGGTTCTCCATTCTTGGGAGGCGTGAGCCTCTTCCTTCCAGTTTCAGACCTACCCTCCCAGGGTGTGACCTGTGAGGCTGTCTTTCCGTGGGCTCTCTCCTGGTACCTCTGTTCTTCACACCAGCCCTGCTCTACTTTTCCTCAGTGGGCACTGCCCCTGAAGCAGGAGCACCTGAGGGCACAGGTATCATTGCACCCTCACTGGCACTCCCTTGAAGCAGCATTCCACCGTCACATGATCCCCAGGAGGGCATGTTCCCGGTCGCAGTTCAGTTGCTGGCAGCCACAGCAGGCCTTCTTGACTGGGGAAGCACCGGGCTCAGTTCTGAGGCGGGAGGTTGGTGTGAGGTTCACAGGTGTACGTGGAGAGGTATCTTGAAAGAGGACAGGTGGGGTCCAAGTGGCCTGAGCCAGGTGGGGTGGCCAAGTCATCCTAGGACCAGAGCCCAGACCCCGAAGAGCTCTGTCCTCTTCAGACCTAAAGTAGAGACACGACTCTTACTTTGGAGGTCGTAAAAGGGCAGAGTGGTCTCTTCGTAACTTGTCCCTCTCCCTCTGTCCCCTCCTCATTTGGTTTCAGGTCCTTACATAAGGGCCACTGTGTGTTTTGAGGGCAGGCCTCGCCAAACACCTAGTGGGCTCCCAGCTCAGGAAAAACTGGGCCAGGGTGAAATCCATCCCCTCCACACCAGCACCGCCTCTGGGACTGGAGAGCCCTGTCTCCTCAGGGATTCATCAGGAACAATATGAGGAGACAGGATGGCAGGCAAATGTCAGCTGGAAGAAATTTCACCCGTCTGCCTGCAAAACGGCTCTGAATGAGATCTGACAGGGCCAGCACAGAGCGACACATACAAGGCTTTCTCTGAGGAGGGCAGGGCCAGGCCTGCGGTCAAACCATTCACGAAAATAGTCATATTCTATCCAAGCACAGTTCTGCCTAGCCCTGGTCCACGGTGACCTTGTATATACTGCACAAGAAACTGCTCGGACTTTCTAAGACATCCAGCCTGTGAACAGCGGCTCTTCCCATGCACAAGGAAAGGTATCCAGAGTGTTCTGTGAGCTTTCCAGGATTGAGATAAGCCCTGTCCCCCTGTATGAGGCCGTCTGCTGGCTTTGGGGTGCTCGGTGTCACCCCAGTCAGAAGCCTCACGTGCATTGCTAAGGATGCCGCTAGCCTCCTTTGCCCTTTACTTTCGTTGCCTGAACAGTGGGGATACCACCTGCTCAGAGGCTAACGAAGAACAGAAAGAGGTGTGTACTGTGAAGCGTCGGTCTCCCTAATAACCTGGTCGTCAGTGTGGGACGCCAGAGCAGCGTAGGGGTCAGGTGAGCTGCAGGGAGCTGAGGAAGGGAAGGTGGGGTTAACGGTGGCACTTGGTGCAGCAGAGCTAAGGGGGCTTTGGGAGTTACGACTCCAGATGTGGCCCTGTCAAGGTACCCCTGTCTGAACGTGCCCTCTCTATATAGCCTAAGCTTCCACATAATTCTAGACCCAGTTCAGAGCTTGCCCAGGCCTTTTTCCTCAGGAATCTTGGTGCCTCTTTTCCTCAGTCACCAATCATGGCATCCCTTGTTCAAGGAGCTAGAAAACCTGGACGTGGCGTCCTGGGGGCCAGCGGGGAAAATACGGATTTGGGAATCTAACAAACCCAGGGCAAGGCTCCAGCTTTGCCACTTTCACCACGTGGTCAGGAGTCAGATTGGGAGGAGAGCCCCTCCGTGCAGTGCTGCTTGGGACTCAGAACCAGCGGGGCCTCTAGTCCAGCAGCGCCACAGGCACTCGGGAAATGGGCTGCTGCTCCGCCTGCACAAAGGGTATACATGGCCGGTCTCTGTCACGGCCCTTGGCATGGGCGTGATGGACACAGGTGGGCACAAGTAAGCAGAGACCACTTGATTCCAAGCACTTCCCTGTCCGCTCAGACAGTAGGCCCTGTGGCTGACCAGTCACCAGGGACACAAGGCAGATGGTGGGGAGTGAGGGCCCCCCCAAAGCTAACAGGCTGCATCGATGTGATAATGATCTCTAGGCATTCAGAATCATGCAGGTACCCACCCTTCTACTCTGGCAATGCTGCCCAAGGGCCAGAGTTCTGCCTCCTTGGTGGTAATAACATGTTTCCATGATGAGAGTAGTGATAACAACATCAGGAAAAGGCGAAGTATTAGCCAGGAATAAAAACGCACTCCTCCTTCTCATCCCACAGCACCACATGCAGTTAGGCCCACGAGCCCAGTGAGGAGCTGCCTTTAAACCCTCCAGACCGCAGCCCAGTTCCTCACTGAGAAGCGAGTGTCTCTCTCACCACCAGGCACTGCACACTGGGCACAATTCCACCTGCAAGCTGCCACTCCCCACCCCACCCCACCCCACCCCACCCCCTTTGGGCATAAAAACCCCTTTCTACTTTCCTTTGCCAAGCAGAAGCTGTTTGGGTTTGAATTAGTTTTAGACTTTTAGGAAAGATGACTGTGTTTTCAGTGGAAGAAGTTAAATGGCAAAGGTTTAAGAAAGAAAGGCCAGTTGGAGAGACCATCAGCTGCTAGGCATGAGAAGTAGTCACTGATTAGCCCTGCAGAAGGACTCAGCCCATTCTTTTTTCCCAGAAGCACTGCCTGGGCCCTGCTCCCACTCAAACCTGTTCCCCAGGCCAGCCTCATAAGCTCGTCTTGCTCAAAAGTGCTCGCCCACCTCACTCACCAGGCCAGCAGCGCCACTTGTTCCCAAGGCTTGGAAGCCCCTTCCTGACTCTGCTCTGTTAGCTCTCTCCCAGCACACCAGCGCAGAGGCTCACAGTCTAGTATCTGAACCAGAGTTCTAGGCCTTTGCTTGTGTGGGCACTGATGGCCAAGCAGCCCAGGGGGAAGCCCACAGGGACCAAGGAGGCCTGGTCCTTGCCCCAGCGTACCTCCTCTTGCACTTTTACCTTGGGTGACAGCATAAACACCACCAGCCTGGCTGGACACCCAGTTGTCCCTGACTTCCCCTACTCCCACCTTCCTACCACACTGAAGCTGCCCTAGGCTTTATCTCCCAAAGCCCCCAGTCCATCCCCTTGTCCCCCCTGTCACTGCAACGACTAATTAAACTCTTCCTTATCTCCAGCTCATCCTCTCCACTGTAGTCAGTAATTTTTCTAGAGTGTAAAGCAGGCACAGATTTCTAAAACACCAAGCCAGTTTAAAGCCCCATTTCTTGGATGATTACAGCTCACTGGACACCATGTTAAGAATTACTCTATAAAGTGGGAACTATACTTTAATTTATCTTAAATGAAGAAACAGTGGCCCAGAGAAACCCAGCAGCTTGCTCATGCTCACCATCCTACAAACAGGGCCAGTAATAAGGTGTGAACCTTACTCCAGGTCCACTGCCCTTGAGTGGTCCCCATACACCCTGTTACTGCCGTCCGTCCTTTGTATTTAGCTGTGCTGTTGAAATCGCTGCGCCACTAGCCCAAATGCCCTAAGAGGATATGTTGTGTCCCAAACATCTCATAAACTAGGTGAGGGATTGGTTTCAAGCCTTGGGTGGCCTGCTAGCCTCTTGGCCTTGCTATCACTTCCCTCAGGCATAGCTGTATCAGGGGGAAGCACCTAAAACATGGCATGGGGATCCAGGGGCTTTCCCCATGTTGTCTTTTCCTTCTCCCTAGACTCGCTACTCCATCCATGGGGACAGAGCTTTGAGCAGCCTCATCTGTATGGGAGCCTCCTCAGTTTGCCTTCGCCAGCACGCACACCATTGGGTTCCATGTCTGCCTATCTGTCTCCACACAGGACATGGAGCTGCATGGAGAAAGCATGTGACTGGGTGTGCCCTGAAAGGAGTATCCCAGTCACCGTTCCCCAGACTCTGCCATATGAAGACCTCAGAAACTCAACTTTATGAAGCAGGGACTGTGTGCCATTAGTACATGACCACCAGATGAAGCAGATTTATCCTTTGCAGCTTCCAAGGGGCTCTGCCCACCCTGGTCCACACAATCAAGACTGGACTAGCATAATCCTGTCCCATAGCCTCACAAGCCCAATGAAAAGTACAGGACTAAAACTGTGCCTCACACAGCCATGACCATGGTTAGGAAATAAACATATCCTCCCACCATGTGAACTTCTTGATGAGCAACTAGGAACCATTTTTTGCTTTCCTGTAGCACAAGCCAATACACTCAATCTTTGGCTTTTGTTAGCTGGGACTGGGTGTCTGTCACTTTGTGCAGCCAAAAAGGTTGTCTAGAGAAGACAATGTGGTGAGGTTGTGGGTCAAGGGCTCCTGAGAATTGTCTGCACACATGAAGGTCAGTGAGTTGGAAAGTCTCCCCCCAAAATCATTTCTTTCTCAAAACCTCAGAATGTGACCTCAGTTGTGACAAGGTCATTACAGATATAAATGAGTTAGAATGAGGTCATTCTGGGGTAGGGAGGGCCCTTAATCCAATATGACTGGTGTCCTCATGAGAAGAGGAGAGACACTGAGACACAGACACACAGGAAAAAGGCCACAGTGATGATGGAGGCAGGGACTAGAGTGATGGATCTACAAGCCAGGGAACGCTTGAGCTTGAGGAAAAGCACAAAAAAGAACAACCCTCTCAGCTTCAGGGAGAGCCAGTCTGATTTTGGCACTTTGTCGCAGTAGTCCTGGGAAACGCGTGCAGTTAGCCACACAGGAAAAGGGATCTCGCCGGGTCTCCAGGGGCAGAGCTGGAAGTGCCAGCCAGCGGAAATTGGTGGGAGGCAGATGAATCACTAGTCACCTTCTCACAGAGCAACATGGGAGTTCTAGGACATAAGGCTCCTTGACCATAGCAGCCATCCTTTGACAAGCATCCAGCAGGTACCCGGCTCCGTGGTTTGCACAGTGGGTTACTATCTCCATTTAGAGAAGAACTGGTTCCTCTGACTGCAAGTCACCTAATTGGCAAGTGAAGGAGCTGTAATTCACAACCAAATCTGTAGAGCTGCTCCCTGTGCTCCTGTGAAACCTTCCCTGGAGGGAGAGATCGAGGTAAAGATCAAGCTACGAGAGGGGAGATGACATTTTTATCTTGGTAAATAGTCTGGGTGGAAAATCTAGACTCATCTGAGATTACATCTGGACAGGCCTATGGTCCTGGTCATGCTGAGAACCAATACTTGCCAGGGCCTACTATGTGCTAAGTCCTAGTCATGTCCACAATAACCCTGTGAGTGGGGCATTCCTGTCCTTTTCTGTAGATGGGGACACTAGTCTCAGAAGGTTAAGTAACTTGTCTGAGCTCGCACAGCAGTAAGATGGAGTCAGGATAAAAGCCTGGTGTATTTGGCTCCAAAGTCCTTGCTACCCACACTGTGTTATCTTAGCTCCACTCGACTGGAAAATCTCAAAATATCCCAAAGAAGAAAAAGCCAGGAAAGAAACAAAACAACAAAAAAGAAACAAAAGACACTTGCCCCAAACCACACAGTCCACAGGGCACCTGTATGGGGCCAGAAGTTCACTTATCCAGGTGGGGGCAGAAGGCTGGCAGGCCCTGATTCACAGGAGGAAGAGTGAAGGAGGAAGGTCATAAATGTGTAGACATGCAAGGAGGCTGAGAACAAAGAGCTGCGTTAACTGGAAAGGTGGGACAGAGACGACAAAGGCAGCAAACAGCCCCACCAGCACGGCTGTCGCAGGAGAGGGTGGGGACAGCATCTCCGGCCTCCGAGCCCTAGTGTGCACAGCATCCTCTGGTGTGCAGCCCCAAATCCTAGGTGTGCTCTCTTATTTAATAAATGAAATCACAACAACTTATCCTTTTATTATCACTGCTGACATCAATCTGATAATATTGGCCTGGTGTGGAATTGGACTATTATATGTCCTTCTGATTATTTAATTTCAGAGAAACATCAGCAGGGGATGACTATATAGAGCATGCTTTTTATTACAGGCAGCACTAAGGAGATTGCAAGTGAATTGGACATTCATCTTCATCAGCTCCAATTTAGCTGCTTAGGAAAGGTTTCTGCTTTAACCCACAGCTAGTGCTGAGGTGCTGATGAGACCAGCTGGTTACTAAGGACTTGCTTAACTGGCTGCTCTCGGCAACGTGCCACTCAGGCTGGGTAAGTGGAACCCAAAAGTCGATCGACACGCCACGTGGGATCACTATCAGCTGCTGAATCCTGGCCTCTAGCTGCCGCAATCTCTCAGGCTGAGACAGCTATTCCAAGAGCCAAGGCCTGGTGAGATGGCCCTTCTGCTGAGCACTGAGCAAGAGGATAACAAAACATAAACTGGCCTCTGGCTGCTGCGGGTCAATGAAGGAGAAGCTGCCTGTGACAGAATTCTTCTTTAGGACTATCACTTCATGCACACACGTGCACGTAGACACACACCCAGAGTGGGAAAGGACCATTGCTGGCTTTGTTCCTTTGTGGAAAATACAACAGAGGAGGCAGAGTTTCCCTTAACGACCCCTCCTGATTCACTAGACTTGTGGGATAGACACAGGCTGGCACCTTCTGGGCAGCTGCTACGAGGAAGGAAACAGCAGGGTCACAGTGGTATCTGGTACCTGAGGAGCATCACACCAAGCCCTCCTGGGGCTGATGAGCTTTCTGGCACTGTTTCTGCCAATCAGAGACCCATATTGCTGTACCTCGGTGGCCGTGGCCCTGGAGTGGAGGGGTCCCAGGGTCCCAGCCATGTTCTGCCTTTCCAGGACACCACCTCAGCAGAATTAATAACTGCATGAAAGGCCTCCACAACCCCAGTCTTCACAATCCCCAACTTCCTGGAGAAGCCACTTCTTTTTAAAAAAATATTTTATTTATTTTTACAGAGAGGGGAAGGGAGGAAGAAAGAGAGGGAGAGAAACATTGATCGTTTGCCTCTAGATCAGTTGCCTCTGACACGTCCACAACTGGGGGCCTGGCTCACAACCCAGGCAACCCAGGCAACCCCGCATGTGCTCCTACTGGGAATGAAACCAGCAACCTTTTGATCTGCATGATGATGCCCAGCCCACTGAGCCACACCAGTCAGGGCAGAAGCCACTTCTTTCCCCACCTTTTCCCTCTGAGCCCTCACTGTCTCCCATGAGGGCAACTTTCGTCAGTTCCTGACTAATTTACAACCCTTCCTTTAGTCTGTTCTCCATCCCACCTCCTGGCCAACACCAGGTAGAGAGCCTGCTCCAAACATGACAGTGCAGGTGCCCTGGCACTGGGCCTTCTGTGGTAGGACGGCCAAATGTCTGGGCCTGCCCTTCAAGCTCCAAGCTTCAGCAGCAGCTATGCCCACAGGCAAGGCTCCTAGAATCAAGGCTCTCCTGCTCTATACCTCCCTCCTCCCACAAGGCCTTTTTATGGAGAACACTGCTGCACAGGCAACTCCATTATTCTACTCTAGGTAAATGAAGGGCACTTCCTCACTCAGGTAACAATTATTTACTGAGGGCCTACAGTGTGCTAGACCCTAAACAGACAAAGCCTCAATCCTGCCCTCAGGGACTCACCCACATATATAAGGCTCAGAGGCAGATCCAGCTCCTTAGGGTGGCATCCAGGCCACCAGAGACCTCTTAATGCCACAGCCTGAAAAGGAAATCAGCTTTCTCCTTCCTCAAGAGACTGGGGCAGTTACCTTCCAGGGAGCACCGAGTCACGACAAGACCATCCCCAACCTCCTGCTTTCAGCCCCGCAACTGCACTTTGTCCCAGGAGATGAGAACACCATGTGCTATAGGAGGGGATATATGCACACAAGAGAATTGCAGGGGGCTATGTGTGGCAGAGCCGGGTAGGGAGGAATGTGACTTGAGGCAGGCTTTTGCTGATGTGACGCACTGAGCAGCAACTCTGGATTTGCAGGTTGGCTGACCGGGACAGGTGGCAAAAGCTGTCATGCTGTACTTGCACAAGGTGTGTGCAAAAGGACCAAATCCAGGTACTAGGACTTATGACTGGTGGCCTGCTCACCCATCCCTGGGAATCTGTCCCCGAGGCACTGAGGGCTGCAGTGCTGAGGGAGTGCCAGTGCCCTCGGGAGGTCTGTGATGGCTGTTCTTCAAAGGCCAAGACTGAGGTGGGAGACACTGCTATGGAGGTGGAATCCCAAGGAGTCTGGGCAGTGCCTTTGACCTCAAAGCCCAGGAGTCAGCCACTGAAAGAGGAAGTAGAAATTTCTTTGTTGATGGCTACCTAGCCAAGGTGTCCCTGGGACTGAGACATAGAGTGACCTGCTCAAGACTTAATTGGTTTGCATAGTAAAAAGGTCCTTAGTCAAATGAAGAAAGATTTGACTGGAGTCACCACAGTAGACCACAGACAACAGTCGCAGCCCTGCCCCAATCCCCGGGCTCAAGCCCCTTCCATCACACTTGACTTTCCTGTCACTAGCCTACCTCGCGTCCAGCCTGGGCCATGACACCCCACACAGCTTTCCTGTGATTCCTTCTTACCACCCACTCTCCCACCCCCAGTTCTGAGGGAAGGCTCCCAAGGGCCTAGTCATTGCCAGTCTTGCTATGTGCACCCAGCCCCATGGGTGGGACTCGCATGGCCCAAGACACCTTCATAGCAGCCAGGTGCTTAATGCTGATTGTGAATGAACAAACCAAGGAGCTGCCATCAGGGCTGGGCCAGGCCACCCACAACCCTCCACCCTTCCACAGCCACCAGTAGAATTAAGGTAACCACATGAGCTAAGACACCAAGCCTAGACATAGGAATGCTGATATTGCCCCTGCCAACCTGTCACACAAATGTAAGAGAGTTCACAGTGTTATGCGCGCTGGTGAGAGAGCTGTCCCCTACAAGTGACACAGAGACAGAAAGGCCAGAAATGAACCCAGATCCAATCAGGTGTGCCTCAGACAGAATCACCTTATTGGTGGTATTAAGCAGGCTCCTCTCTGGGAGCCTTCCTTGCAGGTGCCTCTCAGGTGTGGCTGACTCTTTCCCATCTCTGGCTTCTTGTGTGCCCTTTGCCTAGTGAAACTCAAATCAAAGTTTTGAGGTCCTCACATCCCAACATGCTTCTGGCGCTCCTTAATGTCACCAAACACTCTACCCTGGACACCTGGCATAGGCCTCAGGAATACCCCCCACACCTCCTTCTGCTTACCCTTCATGGTCAACCTGCACAGGCCATATTCTCTCTCCTGCCACCACCAGAATGGCCTCATCTAGGGGTTTACTCCCATCTGTCCCTAGCTGTCCATGAACTCAGGCTCTTCCTGAAGCTCTGCTCACTCCCTGACCCCCCCGAAGGGCCCCACTGGATCCCAAGGTGATTGGTAACTCTGAATCTTATCTTCTTTAGCTATCCTTACACAGAGCTTTTCCTCTCTGCCTTTTAAGTTGTAGAAGTGTTTTGTCAGCTGAAATCTTACACAGAATCACAATGAATAAACAGGTAAGTATTGGTGGGGGGCTTTCCTGTGAGTCCTTCCCCTCACATTATAGTCTTCTGCAGCATATTCAGAAACCTAACACACCGAAAATCATAGAGGGGAACTTCCTTCAGCTAACCCTGGCATTTTGCATGGGAGCTCCTGAATATTGGGCCTGATTCATTATGTGGGAAGGGAAAAGGATGACAGCCCCAACTTCCTGTCCACTGACAGTGACACCTGAGGAGGCAAAGGGGATCCTCAAGGGCATCGATTTTCCCTGTTCCTAAAATGTCACCGAAGGTAAGAGGGGAATTGCAGCAGCGTCATTTGTGGAGAAAGCGCCAGAAAATTTGGTCTCATCTTCTAATGTCATATCTTGGCTTTAAACCAGAGTTGGTTTCCCTCAGTATGATCACAGAGTTAGCTATGGGTCACTGGAGTCCAGCAAGACCCCTGACACAACCTAATCCAAGGTGAGGAAGCCCAAACAAGCAAGGTTGGGGGACATGGTTACATCCTGCCAACATGCAGTGGTGGAAGGAGGCTATGTCTCCATTTCAACCTGAAATGGTTAACTCCCATTGGCCTGAAGTTGCTGAAGGACTGGAGCTCTTCTCAAAACACAAATGATAGCTGCCTTTTCCTTCCACTTTGCTTTCCCTCTCAGCAGGAGAAGCTGGAAGAAGTGGGTGGTGAGGGGCCACTGGACAGCGGTGGCAGTGGTGTGCCTTCGGCTAAAGCAGTGGGCAGGGATGCCAAGGGGGCAGGCGGAAAGGCAGCCAGAACATGGGACAGTTGGTAACACTGAGCACAGAAGTTCCGTGGTCCAATAAGTAAGTGTATATGTCCCGGGTACCAGGAGCCGGGCCTCTCAGTCTCTGAGAAGGGGCCTCTTGACGTAGCAAAGGCTACAGAGAACCCGAGGGATTAGAATTAGAAGTATCAGTGTAAGCTGTACATACACAGATAGACGTGAAAATCCTTGCAGATGAATGCACGTGCATATATGTATACTCACAAACAGCACACTCAACGTCCAGGTCTTGTTTTCTAAACACCACTCTCCAGGGAAAGGAACAGGGCTTCTTGGAGAAGTGGCTGATTCCAGGCCTGGGCCTGGGAAAGAACAAGACAGTTCTGGAACACATTGTGCCGGAGGAAGAGAAGTGCTCAGGGAAAGGAGAGACATGTCAGAAGGATAGAAGAGTGTTTGAGGGCCAAATCTAGGACATTTTAAACATCAAAATAAATTAGAATATATATACAACCCAATGAATAATTGTGAATCCTTGACTCTTTACTAAGATAAACAAACAACTAATTGGGGTAGAAGGGAAAACTCCTTTAATACAATGTCAATTCATAAATATAGGAGAAACAATGGAAACATATAATTACCATTTGAAACCATTATTGTGGTGGCTGATTCAGGCAAGAGTCAGCCCTGAGAGAAAAAGTTGCTGGGTGGAGGGAGGTATGATTAGGATCAGGACACTGGCATACTGTGGAGTATCCCTGCATGAAATATTAATCAAATTAATCAAAGGAAAAAGGCAGGCTTTGTACCAGAGAGACCAGACAGATACCAGTGTAACCAGGTCAAGGTCAATATCACTAGCAATAGGATGGGATGCACCGTGAAGGGCACAGCACCAGTTTGGGGTCTTCCTTCCAAGAACATATAGCTAGAGTCTGGTCTAGCTATATGAGAAACACTGGGAGGACCCAGGTTGGGGTCATCCTACAAAAAAAAGGTCTGTACTCTTTAAGACTGTCCGAGTCATGAGAGACAGGGAAAGACTAAGGAACAGCTCCATACTGAATAAGACTGATGATACATGAGAGTAACTGCAACACAAACTCCTGGGCAGGATCCCAGACCAGAAAGAAAAGAGATGATGTTATGCGGCAGGTAAAATGTGCATGTGGTCTGTGGCTGAATCAGTGTGGGTTTCCTGATTAGAACAGGTCTGTGTAGTCTGAAAGATGTGCCCTTGGGAAGTACGTGATGGACTAGAATACTTAGGGGTGATAGGTCACCATGTCAGAAAACGATAGTATTTTTATCTAGAGAAAAAAGGTGATAATGCAAACTGTAACATGTAAGCAGTTAGGGAATCTGAGTTACGGACAAGCAGAAATTCACTGTATTATTCTTGTAACCTTTTATGGGTTTGAAAATATTTCAAAACAAAACAAACAATAAAGATGGTGACTTGAGAAGACTGAATGTGATGTACTTATCCCAATAAAGAACCTGCATAATATGTTTTAAACATATTTAAAACATGCAAGACTGGTGTTGAAAAACAGTCTAAAAATAGACCTGAGAATATCAGCATATGATTGGGTAGAATTTTAGATCATTGCCAATGGGACAAAGGACTAATTAAGGAAAAAAGGAGGATCTGTACTTCATATTTTACACCTAAATAAATCACAGTTGGGTCCTTTGGAGCAATGATTTGATGACAGAGAATAAAATCAGAGGCACTAGTCCTAAAAATATGAGTATTGGGGGAGGTAAGGCCCTAGTAATGTAACTCACAAACAGAAAAGTGAACATGAAAAATACTTTTGATCCCTACCCCAAATCAACTTCCAAAGGGCAGAAATTAAAAAATATAATTAATTAGAAGAACAGTTACAACAAAAAATGATACATGATTAATAACACCATTATACAAAGGTCTTTTAAAAAGAAATAATATGAAAAAATGGACAAAGGCTGTAAGGAATTCACAAAAGAAGAAATATAAATGGCCAGTAACATAGAAAGGGTTTAATCTCATTAATACCTGAGGCTTAATCTCATTAATACCTGAGGAAACAAGGAGTACTAAAAATGAGAGGTTTTGTTTATTTGTTTTTGTTTTTGAGATTAGCAAAGATATTTTTTAGAAATGTTGTCATAATCCTATGCTTGAGGAATTTGGGGACATAGACACCCTCTAGTGTAACCGGTTGTTTGGAGTAAAAACTAGTACACAACCTCTATGGTTCTGGAAGGCCAGTTGGTAAGTTATAAGTATATAAATATATATGTAGATATATGTTTTGTGTGTGTATCTTTTGACCAATACTTCCCTTTAGAAGGATTTAAACAAATAAGTGCACAAAAAGAGACAAGGCTGTTTGTCACAGTGTTCATGATATTGGCAAGCAAGTGGGAAAACACCCAAGGATTCATCAATAAGGGATTGATTATATTATAAATTTTGCTATAATCATACAGAAGAATAATATGCTAATTAAAAATAAAGATATAGACTTCCGGCCAAGATGGAGGCGTAGGTAGACACACCGTGACTCCTCACACAACCAAAAGAGGAAAAACAGCAATTTAAAAAACAAAAATAGCCAGAACTGACAGAAAATGGAACTGAGTGGAAGTCCGACAACCAAGGAGTTAAAGAAGACACATTTGTCAAGACTGGTAAGTGGGACAAAGCCAGGTGGAGAGCATGCAGCAAGTTGGCAGTTTGTGGAGCAGTACTGGCAACGCTGCAGCTGCCCAGAGAGGCCCGCGGCCAGCGCACTCAGCGAAACCCGCAGCTGGCCCACCCGGACCCAGCGCGGCCGAGACTGGTGAACCAGGTGGTCCCTCATTCGCATACACATAAACTGGGAGAAAAGGCTGGGGAGCAGAGCAGACTGCTCAAACCACCATCGTGGGGAAATAAAGCCTCAAACCACCTATTGAAAACACCTGTGGGGGTTGAGGAGGCAGCAGGAGGAACTCCCAGCCTCACAGGAGAGTTCATTGGAGAGACCCACAGGGACTTGGAACTACGCAAGCCCGCCCACCCACTCTGGAGCCAGTACAGAGGGGCCCAACTTGCTTGTGGGTAGCAAGGGAAGTGCGGAGAGTGGAGCAAGCGCCATTGTTCCCTTGGGCCCTGCTCCCACAGGCAGTGTCATAACACATCGAGGTGGGTTACCCTGCCCTGGTGAACACCTAAGGCTCCACCCCTTAAAGAAGCAGGTGCACCAAGAAAAAAAATGGCCCAAATGAAAGAACAGATCAAAGCTCCAGAAAAAAATACAACTAAGGGATGAAGAGATAGCCCACCTATCAGATGCACAGTTCAAAACACTGGTAATCAGGAAGCTCATAGGATTGGTTGAAATTTGGTGGCAATTAAATGAACAAATGAAGGCTATGCTAAAGGAAATGAGGGGGAATGTGCAGGGAACCAATATGGTTGAGAAGGAAACTGGGACTCAAATCAACAGAGTGGACCAGAATGAAGAAAAAAAACATTCAACCAGAAAAGAATGAAAAAACAGGAATTCAAAAAAATTAGGAGAGGCTTAGGAACCTCCAGGACATCTTTAAACATCCCAACATCTGAGTCATAGGGGTGCCAGAAAGAGAAGAGGAAGACCAAGGGATTGAAAACTTATTTGAACAAATAATGAAGGAGAACTTCCCCAAGCTGGCGAAGAAAAATAGACTTCCAGGAAGTCCAGGAAGCTTAGAGAGTCCCAAAGAAGCTGGACCCAAAGAGGAACACACCAAGGCACATCATAATTAATTACATTAGCCAAGATTAAAAATAAGGAGAGAATCTTAGAAGCAGCAAGAGAAAAGGAGACAGTTACCTACAAAGGAATTCCCATAAAACTGTCAGCTATTTCTCAAAAGAGACCTTACAGGCAAGAAGGGGCTGGAAAGAAGTATACGAAGTCATGAAAGGTAAGGACCTACATCCAAGAATACTCTATCCAGCTAAACTTTCATTTAGAATGGAAGGGCAGATAAAGTGCTTCTCAGATAAGGTCAAGTTCAAGGAGTTCATCATCACCCAGCCTTTATTATATGAAATGTTAAAGGGATTTATATATGACATGGAGGGATATCAACAGGGGAGTGGGACGGGGAGAGAGGAGGAAAAAGTACAGAGAATAAGTAGCATAAGTGGTAGGTAGAAAACAGACAGAGGGAGGTTAAGAATAATATAGGAAATGTAGAAGACAAAGAACTTATGTGTATGACCCATGGACGAAAACTAAAGGGCAGGGAATGGGGGTGTGTGGGGCGGAGGGGAATAAAGGGGGGGAAATGGGACAACTGTAATAGCATAATCAATAAAATATATTTAAAAAAATGAAGATATAAATCTACTTCGATGCAGAAAGAGGTTCATGGCATGTTAATGCAGGGAAATACAAGTAGAAGATACTGAACTGTGTGTTTCTCAGGAGCTCATGGTCCCACTTGTGTGCAATTGTGTATCTGTATGCTTGTGAGCAGTGATGTCACCAAAACATAAGCATGGAGAAATTTTAGATTCTTTAAACTTTATATTTTTCTGCATCATTTCATTTTTTACAATATTCATGTATGTTTTTTGAATGAGAATACAAAACTATTTTTCATTTTGAAAAACTATAAAGCTATATACTCATCTGAATCTTTTTATCAATGAGTAAAATGCTATAGTAAACAGCAAATCAAATGATGTATAAACAACAAATGTACACATTGTAGATCTAAAGGATTGTATGATGCACAGTACCTGTATGGATTTAAAAAATATATATATATATATATAAAATAACATATATCTGTACACACATAGATAACAGTTATAGAGGATGAAGACAGATGGGCATGAGGTGCAGAGCAAAGAGGTACTTCTGCATTGCAGGAGCTAAATTTTTGTTGAACCAGAAGGAGCAAATGAAGGGTGTCTTTATCTCTGAAATTCTAAAATATAAGTTCAAAATCAATTTGCTCACAGATAGAGTAAATGGAATAAGTGTAAATTCTGGCATAGTTGTTAAAAGATCGGTAATATTATTTTGGCATCCCATCTTGCTCCGTCACTACCCATGTATGTGAGAGATAAAATTCCTGCTTTCTACGCTGTCACAAGTCATAGTTGTCACAAGCCAGTGGCTGCATGGCAGGAAACCCTTCCAAGGCATTCTCCTGGTGTGCATACCCCTGCCCCCACCCCCACCCCAAACACACACACGGACTGAGAGACAGGCTGAAACAACAGGTAAAGACAAATGTAATTTCCTTCACTGGGGTTTAAAAATAATCAATTGAACAAGGATAGGATGGGAAAGTTTGGCTTAAAGTGTGTGTATCTTCCTAAAACACACATCTGATTATATCATTTCATAGCTCAGGTACTTCCGATAGCTTCCCAAGGCATCAGAATCAAGCCCAAACTCCTGCCACACAAAATTCCACCATTTGGTCCCATCTGTGATCCCTAGCCACACTTCTCTCTGAGGGGTAGATTCTGGAGGCAGCTGGCAAGGGTTGCAGCCTGACTCTCCTGCTCATTACCTCCATCACCTCGGGCAACTGTCTATAGAATAGGGATAATAAATGAGATAATATATTCACAAAGTGCTTATGGTGCTGAACCATAGGAAGGGTCTGATGCCTTCCAACCTATCTTTCTTTGCCATTCACAGGAACATTTGCGGGAGCACCAAGGAGCACAGGAAGAACAAGACAAAAGGCATTGCCGGAAGAAAGGGGCAACTAGATAGTTTCTTTTTTTAAATTTATTAATTTTTTAATTGTTCAAGTAGTTTTCTGCCTTTTCCCGCTGACCCCAGCCCAACTCTCCAGCCCTCCCCAGCTCCCTCCCGCCTCCACGCGTCCCCCCACCCCATTACTGTCCATGTGTCCTCTATAATTGCTCCTGCAAACCCTTCACCCTTTCCCCCTAAAATTCCCTCCCCTCTCCCCTCTGGTCACCGTCAGCCTGCTCTCAATTTCAGTGTCTTTGGTTATATTTTGCTTGTTCATTTGTTTTGTTGATTAGGTTCCTGTCAAAGGTGAGATCATATGGTATTTGTCTTTCACTGCCTGGCTTATTTCGCTTAGCAAAATGCTTTCCAGTTCCATCCATGCTTCTTGACACCTTGAGCTGGAAGGCAGTGAGGGCCTCGTCCCTGAGGGCATACAAATGGAGCTTTCCAAGAGATGCTCTGCAAGAGACTGGTGGAGCCTAATGTGCAGGGACTCCTGACGGAAGGGGACCCTGGGAAGCTGAAGACTAGCCAGCAGGTCTGATCCTTCCTTCTGTACCTGGCTGGTGTTACCGACTGATGGCCCTGCAGGAAGATAAGCTCTTTCGACTAAGTACTGGGGCATCTTGGGTACTGGCATTTTCCCTCTTATGATGAGAGGCTTTTCATTTAAAACCTTGTTGGCGTGAGTCTTTTAATGCGGTTCATGGCAGAAAAACTGCAACTTGGAAGTCTAAACTGGCAGAGTCAACAGCAGTGATAAATAAGATGAATGGCATTGATCAAGTCCTCACTACGAGCCAGGCCCTGCACCTCTTCCTGTGTATTTACATCTCATGTGACCTAATTGCCAGCTGACTGGGTGGCTCTCTCACCTCCACTTTACAGCTGAGCAAACAGACCTGAGGACATTGTCCTACCTGCCCTGTGTTCCAGCACTAGCTTGCAGTGTGTATTGAAACTCAGGTGTCTTAGCTCTCAAGGCTAGTGCCTAGACTCCTGTCCCCACAATGCTGCTGTAAAGAGGGTCATCATGTTCTTTACCCCTAGGCCAAAAGTCACAAGATAATGGCCCCTTGCCAATTTGCTCTAATGGAAATAGATTCTGTTGCATCCTGTTCTTTTACAAACCAGGAGAGTGAGGATACAGTGTCCTGGATAAGAAGAGCTATTTCTGCCCTGGCTGGTGTAGCTCAGTGGATTGAGCGCGGGTTCGATTCCCTGTCAGGGCACATGCCTGGGTTGTGGGCCGGGTCCCCAGTGAGGGCCATGTGAGAGGCAAGCATACATTGCTGTTTCTCTCTTTCTCTGTCTCCCTCCCTTCCCCTCTCTCTAAAATAAATAAATAAAAATCAAAAGAAAAAAAAAAAGAAGAGCTATTTCTCTGGGTTCTCAGGGTCATAATTTGCTGCTGGCCATCTGCAGAGTAAAATAGTCTGCATCCTGGCCTCTGTGTAGAGCCTGGAAATCCCACATTTTCTCAATCACATGAGAAATCCTAGATTGGAGATCCTTACATGGATCTGGACCCCAGAGGTTATTGCAACTGCAGCTCCCCCTAGCAAGAGACTGAAAGAGTCCTGCAGTACTCTCTCTACACATGCCTTCCAACCCCTTTCAAGCCTATCTTCCTCATACTGCTCAAATTCTTACTGGTATATTCCCACTGGTGTTACCTGAGGATGAAAAGCATGCAGAGCCACAGCACTGTAATGAGAGACCAGTGATTCACAGCAAAACCCATGCAGAGGTTCTGAACCGTTAGAGGGACATTACTACGTACTGAGCACCTGCACAGTGTACAATTCAATATTCACACAAATGAAGACCCTGAACTATACAGCAGGTAGACAAGATCAAACTCCAAATCCCACGAAGTCCCAGGACTGGGATTAGAAGGTGCCATCTTCCCCTGCTTCCTCTAGACCAGCTGCAGACACACTGGTCCTGAAGGCTGTGTTACATCTCCCTCTATCTCTCATCCAAACCCATGGTCCTCTGTACTGCCTAGGCTGCTCCTCTGTGATGCTGAGCAGCTCAGTCTCTCCAATTCCACATGGACACTGAGCTCAGTGATACCTTAGACCCTGCCAATAAAAGGTGGGACATGTGGTGTGGGAAAATCCCAGTGGACTGGAACAAAAAACTTAGGTTGGTCCCTACCTGACTACTAACTAGCTTCTGACCTTGGGAAAATAATTTCATTTCACTTATACCTTCCTCATGTTTAAAATGGGAAAAGAAAAGGTGTTCTGCAAGATCACTGGTTCTACAGTTTTCTACTTGTGTGACCTGGATCAAATTCCTCAGTTTATGTAAATGTCCAGTGGGGATAGCACCTGTCCGTGGAAGGCTGCCTTGCAGATGAGGAGGGCTACGTGGGGACATGTGGAGTACGAGGCTGGTGGTGTCTAGCAAGCTGAGCACCTGTGAGGTGGTGGGAACACTAAGAAGGTGGGAGGCAGGCGAGGTGTTAGGGAAGACAGAGACCAACGGTGATGTCCAATAGAGCCAGAATGTGGGCCACATAGGAAATTTAAAATTTTCTGGTACCCACATCAAAAAAAGTAAAAACAAATGGGTGAAACTAATTTTAATCATGTATTTTATTTAACCAAATATTATCATCTCAACATGTAAGCAACGTGTTGAGATATTTTTTATTCTTTATTTTGTGCTAGGTCTTTGAAATCCAATGTAATGGCCACACGTGGCCAGTGATGGCAGTATCTGAAAAGCCTAGGACTAACAGTTTTGGAGGTCTTGTTTGGTGCCAACTTCTGTACGAGGTTCTAGAAACATCATCTCATATTACCCCTCTTCTAGCCTGCAAGGACAGTGCATCACAAATGAGGAAACTGAGATTCAGAGCAGATGAACTACTTGTCCTAGGACCCAGATCTAGAGAGTCACACAGGAGAATTTGAACTCAGGTTCAGCTGGCCGTGGGGTCACCAGGAATGCTCTGGGGGCTCCGCAAACAGAGAGACAGGAGAGACTGATTCAGGGTTGTGGGTGCCACCGGGCACGGGGTGAGTTCCCAGATGCGGGCAACTGTTTAGTCTGGGAGTGCCTTGTATAATACACTTTACATAGATCAAGCACATATCTACACTGTACAAAAGTGGCCAAGGCCTTCCTTCGACATGGATTTCTGGGTCACGAACCAGCAACTTTCTGCCACGTTAGCCCCAAGCAACAGCAAAAGCAAAAGCAAAGGCAAAGGCAAAAGCACAGTTCTCCCATCCATTCCAGCATTGCTCTTCCCTCTTTTGAAATGCATGTTGACCTGGCATTTTACCTCCTAAGCAATTCAGTTTAATCCATGCTAAAGATTTGCTATGCTGTATAATCACCTTTTCATAATTTTTAATTCCTCAAGATGCATTTCTGCTACTTTTGAAAAAATAAATGTAGTCCACTACTCATTTTTACCGTATGGAAAGTGTCATAAATTTTACATTCATGACTAGCTGCAAGGTTTGTATTACAAACATCCTATTATTTCCTTTATATCTTCAAACAGACTTTTGGCCTTGGCTTAAATAGGCATTTAGACTAAGCTGCACATGGTTTTGAGCTGATGTAGCAAGAATCTGTACAGCAGCAAAACCTGAAGGCACAGAGCCATTCGTTACAATTGTAACCTGTCTACGATTTCCCACCAGGGCAACCCTGATTGGGCTCATTCTTCCATGCTTCACCCAATGCAGTATTGTTCTCATCTGGAACTTCAGCCTGGGATTTACAGACTAATCAACCTGCGAGCCTGGGTCTTACAGACTAGTTGTCATATGAACCTGGGGTCACAAACCAGTCAACGAGTGAACCTGGGACTCAAGGACTAGTCACTGTGTGAAGCTGGGACTACAGGATGCAATGGTGTGAGCTTGAGACTCCAGGACTAGTAACCTAGTTAAGCCTTGGACTTACAGACTAGTCATCGAGTGAGCTTGAGACTCACTATGTGTCATTGTGTGAGCCTGGGACTTATGAACTAGTCACTGAGTGAGGCTGGTACTTAAGGACTAGTTATCATATAAGCCTGGGACTCAAGGACCAGCATCGTGTGAGCCTGAGACTAGAGGACTAGTCACTGTGTACTGCTAGAACTCAAGGTCCATTCATTGAAAGGCTGAATGAGGTCAGGTAAGGCTGATCCCCAGGAGTGTTCCTAGTTCAAGGCCACTCTAACAGTAAGGTTGGACACACACTGATGCCACACCTCAGACACTGGTTGTGTTTCATGCCAGCACTGCCATCTTGCTTATAGGAAACAAGATCCAGGGTGAAAACATGACCAGAGGCACTGGCTGAGTGTCCTGCATAGCCCAAGACAGAGCAGGTAATTTGCAATCGCACGTGAATCTCAGAGCACATGGCAAGATACATACTCTTTCCAAAATGATTCCTAGACTGATGTGTCTTTAAAACATAGAACTGTGTCATAACAACTGTTTTCTCATTTAGGATCGGTGTGGTCACTTTTTCAGTCCCCTTTTATTTAAAAACAAACAAACAAACAAACAAACAAACCACATTTCTAAGCCACATTTAGAAACTCATACCCGTTTGAGGTAGGCATCAATTTACCTGACCCAAGGAGATAAAGTAAAAGATAAAACGGAGCGGAGTGGGGGGGAGCAATTTTGCAAGGGCTCCCAGCAAAGCCTGACATACGCTTCATGACAGTGACACTGTGCTCCGAGCGTTGCCAGCACCGCCCAGGCTAACAATCCCAGAGGAGAGCACTCTTCTAATTCACTAATTAGGGGACTGTTTGTAGAACTAATGGGAAGGGTAGTCATCTGTTAGCTTAAGTAAAACTTCTGGGCATTCCTGACAACTGTCATTACAGAAGTCTGGAAGGCAATTCATCAATCCCTGTGAAGTTCAAAGGAAGAACCTAGAAAGCCACAGTCATTTTTGACAATAAAGAAGTGAACATAACCTCCTTAAGAAATTTGCTGGTAGGAACTTCCTGTCTTTGGCTCCTAACAGATCCCTTAGCAGCAAATAAATATGTGTACATACAAATGCAGGCATATTTCCATGTTTGCCTTCTAGTGGGTCTGATTTCTGTGGGTTCAATCCAGTTTCTTTCAGATTTTGATCCTAGGGAAACAGTCACAGCTAATGCCATTGACAGGAGAATAGCTCAAGAATCCCAACATGAAATGTACCATATAATCTGGTCAGGGCCAGGTGAGTGTTCATGAGTGAGTGAGCACATGGGAGAGAGAGTGTGTGCACGTAGAAAGGTGAGGTATGTTGATGCTGCAATCAGTTTTACTTGCCTTGAGTGTGAAAGATCAATAAAACCAGCAAAGTTTTCCAAAGATTATTTTATTGCTCCTTAAATAAGTTTTAAAAAGCATGAATTATGAATAAAGAGTATCAATGTTGGGGGATATTTTATAAATACCAAGTATCAAGGCCAAATATAAATATAAAGTATCAATAAAGAGTTATTGTTGGGGGATATTTTAGGGACAGGGTAAAGCAGTATCTAGGATTAGAGAATTTTTAAAACTCATGAATGTGGGACCTGGAAGAATTAATTCTTCTTAATTGTTTCCACCACCAGGATAAAATTTAATTTGCCACCCAAATCTTCCTGAGTGCTTCCACCTTGGTCTTGCTGAGTATATGGACCACCACCCACAAAAGTTACTGGAGAGGCCCAAGGGAGAGCTAAGGGCCTCCAAGAGCAGGATTATAGAAAGAAGCTGCATTGCAAGTATGTATGCAGCTTTCCTGACATTTCCCCAGCTTGAGACCCTAACCCTTCAGCAGCCACCAGATGCTGACCCCATCACACTAGGGTGGCTCTCCTTTCAGGTCCAGCCCCCCTAGAGGGCAGGAGTTCAGTGATGGTGGCTGCAACAGGTGGCTGCTGAATCAATGCCCAGATGGGTAGCTTATCACTGTGAAAGTGGCTCTGCAGCCTTTCCATGCCAGGTCTGAGCATGCCCATTTGTGGCAGCCTGGTGTTGCTTGATAATGGAATATACTGGCTGCTTGCAGTCCAGCAAGGCAGCAGGAAAGTCTGAGCCCACCTGAGGAGCTCATGCCAAGCCCACAGACTTCAGAGCACATGGGGGACAGTGTCCCAGATCCCCTCCTGCAAGGCTGCCAGTTGCTGCAGGCGGAGGAAGACATTCTCTTGGGCCCGACCCTGGGGAAGGGTCTGAATGAGGGAAAGGCTCCGTGCTTGGGAAAGAGGCAGCAGACCCCTCCAGCCTCTAGGGTCTTTGGAGCTATTCAGATGCTGAGATGGATTTACTGGCATTCCCTGGTGTCTTTCCTAGGAAAGCCAAGTGTGAGTAATTTGTTGGCTAGAACATACTCACTTTGGCAGCTGATCTGAACTGCAGGGCTCATAATAATCATTGGGGAGCTTGTTTAAAACAATGCATATTCCAGGGCTAACAGCTTGGGGTAGGATCCTGGATTCTTCATTCCATAGGATCTTCATTCCATAGGATTCCATATGCTGCAGGATTACAGCATATGGGCACCAGCAGATCTGCACAGCACTGTGTCATTAAGGCTACCGAGGACCCTATGGACAGGAGGGTGCAGCAAAGGCCTTGAAATGGCTCTCTTCTCCAAACAATGACACAGGACATCTTGCCAGAGTCTCTGGTATCTGATAAACATGGACCTTAGCGACTCTGAACTCTTGGTGGCTGCAGGATGACACCAATAACCCAGGCTGTGGACAAGAAAGACCAGGACCTGACTTCTGGCCCTGCCATTTCCTGTACCAACAACCTCAGGCAGGTCAGCAGGCTGGGCCTGTTTCATCATTAAAATGGGATAAGAGTATCTCCCTGTTTCAGGCAGATGTCAGTGCTCCATGAAAGGGCAAAAGGCCCAACCTTCTATGTGGTATCTGTTCTGGCCCCTCTTTGCAAGTGCAGATCACACCAGAGCCCTGTAAGCTGGTGTGGGACTTTGATCCTTTTCTACTTGGAGAATATGACTGAGAAAGGGAGCTCTGCGAGGTACACCTGGAGGGTGGGGTACAGCCACTAAGAAGGGAGGGGAGTGCCTGCCTACCTGAAATGCTCTGGGGGATTCTGGACAGAGGAAAGGCTGCCTGGGCTGAGAGAGGTCAAAGTTTACTTGCTCCTCAACCCACCCTACACCCTGAGGTGGTCACAAGGGCCACACAGTGAGGCGCACATGTTCCTGTGACCAGTTCTCTTAACAGGGTTCAAACAACAAGCAGGCCTCCTCCACACAATCAACCAAAACCAGAGGGAGGCTGATAATGAGGCTCAGGGTCAGCTCTGAAAAACCACACCATCTCAATAAGCAGGCCCTGAGGGTCCATGATCTGGGCCCAGAATGAAAATGAAGGGCACATCTAGAATTTTCACTTCCATGTGCAAAGCCCCAATTAAACTAGTTTAGGCAAAAAGGGCATTTCTGCCCCTAGTAACTGGGAAATTCCAGAGTGACTCAGTGAGGGATCCAGAGCCTGGACTTCTCTGTGGGAAGGGCAGACAGAGGGGTTCTAGCCCCACAGGAATGAGGCCATTCGGGCCTTGGATGCTGGGCAGAAATCCAGTGGGATTCAGCAAATCCTCATGTTTCTCCTATGCCCTGCTCCATGGAGACCTGCCCCATGCAGCAAGAATGGAGCTTGCCCACCAGGAATTTCTGAAGACACAGTGGCCTGGTCTGGGCAGAGGAGACTGACTGGGCAGCAATAGGGGTACAGTGGAACAGGAAGTCCTTATTTAGACACCCCAAGCCATGAGGATTTAGGGGGCATGAACAGGTAGGAGAAGCTGTACTCTGGGTTGATTTGTTTGCTTCCTAAGGAGATGGAGCTATGGACTGCAGAGGGAAATGGGATGGAAAGAGGCTTGCTTCCTCAGTCCTTACAACTGCCCTGAGCTCTGGATTGTCACCCCTTTTTCAGAGGAGAGGACTTCGGCTCAGGGGGGGAACTTACTGACCAAGTTTCATGTAATAAGGGAGAGGCCCAACCAGGATTTAAAGCCCATGTCTTTCCATTGTAACTGACTATCTACCAGAAGATGAAATGGAAGCTAGCCCAAAAGTACAGGTCTTTTCTAGCCCAAAAGTACAAGTTCACAGATGGGAAGGTGAGCAGAGGACACCAAGCTCCTCTCAGTGCCTGCACTCAAGAATACCAAGAGAGGCCCTGGCTGGTGTAGCTCAGTGGATTGAGCGCGGGCTGGGAACCAAAGGGTCCCGGTTCGATTCCCTGTCAGGGCACATGCCTGGGTTGCAGGCCAGGTCCCCGGTGAGGGCCATGTGAGAGGCAACCATACATTGCTGTTTCTCCCTCTCTTTCTCCCTCCCTTCTCCTCTCTCTAAAAAATAAATAAATAAAATATATATATAAAAAAAAAAAGAATACCAAGAGAGGAGTTCCAGCCAAGATGGAGGTAGAAACACTTTGCTTCCTCACACAACCAAAAGAAGGATAACAACCAATTTAAAAACAAAAACCAACCAGAAAGTCAAACTGCATGGAAGTCCAACATCCAAGGTGTTAAAGAAGAAACATTCATCCAGACTGGTAGGAGGGGTGGAGACCAGAAGCTGGAGCGGAGAGGATGCGTCGCAAAGTAGGGTTGAAGCAGCAGGAGAAACTTCCAGCCTGGCAGGAGAGTTCCTTGGAGAGACCCACAGGGTCCTAGAATGCACACAAACCCACCCACCTGGGAATCAGTACCAGAAGGGCCCAATTTGCTTGTGGGTAGTGGGGGAAGTGACTGAAAGCTGGCCCAGAGCTGAGCAAGCGTCATTGTTCCCTCTGGGACTCCTCTCTCCACATACAGCCATAACTTAGTGAAGCAGTTTGCCCTGCCCTGGGAAGTACCTAAGGCTTCGCCCCTTACAACATAATGGGTGTGCCAAGACAAAGAAATGTGGCCCAAATGAAAGAACAAATCAAAACTCCAGAAAAACAACTAAGCAATGAGGAGATAGCCAACTTATCAGATGCAGAGTTCAAAACACTAATAGTCAGGATGTTCACAGAAATGATTGAGTTCAGTCACAAAATAAAGGAAGAAATGAAGGCTATACAAAGTGAAATAAAGCAAAATATACAGAGAACCAACAGTGAAAGGAAGGAAACCGGGACTCAAATCAACGACTTGGAACAAAAGGAAGAAATAAACATACAACTGGAACAGAATAAAGAAGCAAGAATTTAAAAAAAAAAATGAAGAGACAACTCTGGGACAACCTCAAATATTCCAACATCTGAATCATAGGGGTGCCAGAAGGAGAAGAGGAAGACCAAGTCATTGAAAATTTACTTGAACAAACAATGAAGGAGAACTTCCCCAATCTGGCAAAGGAAATAGACTTCCAGGAAGTCCAGGAAGCTCAGAAAGTCCCAAAGAAGTTGTATCCAATAAGAAACACACCAAGACACATCGTAATACATTACCCAAGATTAAAGATAAGGAGAGAATCTGAAAAAGCAGCAAGAGCAAAGGAGACAATTACCTATAAAGGAGTTCCCATAAGACTAGCAGCTGATTTTGCAAAAGAAACCTTACATGCAAGAAGAGGCTGGAAAGAAGTATTTGTAATCATGAAAGGCAAGGACCTAAATCCAAGATTACCCTATCCAGCAAAGCTATCATTTAGAATGGAAGGGCATATAAAGTGCTTCCCAGATTAGGTGAAGTTAAAAGAGTTCATCACCACCAAGTCCTTATTATATGAAATGTTAAAGGAATTTATTTAAGAAAAAGAAGATCAAAACCTATGAACCATAAAATAACAAAAAAACCCTCACAACTATCAACAACTGAACAACAATAACAACAAAAAACTCCACAAAAACTAAGCAAACAACTAGAAGAGGAACAGAACCACAGAAATGGAGGTCACGAGGAGGGTTATCAGTGGGGAGGGGGAAGGGGAGTATGGGTGAAGTATGTACAGGGAATAAGAAACATAAATGGTAGGCACAAAGTTGACAGGGGAAGGTTAAGAATAGTATAAGAAAAGGAGAAGCCAAAGAACTCACATGTACAATCCATGGACATGAACTAAGGTGGTGGAATGCTGGAGGGTGGGGAGGTACAGGGTGGAGGGGAATAAAGAATAGAAAAAAATGAAACAACTGTAATAGCATAATTGATAAAATATACTTAAAAATAAAAAAATTAATAAAAGACAAAAAAAAAAAGAATACCAAGAAAACTTGAGGTCTAGACCACTGAGCTACCGTAGGTAAATTTTAAAGAATCCTTGAGAACAAGGAACATTGTAAAGGAATAGTTTTCCATTTCATGGTTTTCAAGAGTGTATTCCCTAAAATGTAGGCAGAGCCCAGATAAGCTTCTAGAGTGGTTTAGTAAAGAGGCTGGTTTCAGAGTGCTTAGAAAAGGAACTGGTGTCAGCAGAAACAAATAAGCCCACTGGAAATATGCCATTCCACACTCTCTCCTCTTCCTTGTAACAGATATCCTGGCTAGGAGACCAGGGCCATACAATGGCCTGCCAACTCTAGCCTCTACCTGTACAGTCTCACCTGGTGAAAAAGGATGAATAACATGGGCTGAATGTTCCAAGAAGTAACTATGTTAGGAATTGGTTGTATCACTGAACCCACGTGCAGGAGGTCAGCCTTAAAGGAGGTCTCTACTGGTGTTCTGTCTACAGCCTTGTACAACTTAACGTCTTCATCAATGACTTAGTTGAACAGGAGAAGGTACATTTAGCAAGTTTATGGAAGACTGAGTTGGGAGGGATGGTTCATGCAATAGCTGGGTGACAGAATCCACATAGTCAAATAATCAGCCTCTCGGCTGGGCTGAATGTACCCAAGTAAGTTTATTGGGGATAAATACAAGGTCCTGAACCCAATTCCAAACAGCATTTAATAGCTGTGCATGGAGATGAGCTTTCAGAAGCTTTATATGAATGGTCAGTGGGGTCCTGCTAATTACACAGTGCACAATCAAGCGAATAAGGTGTTGCAGCCTGGTGAGTGTGCTGTTGACAGAGCCCAGTCTCTAGACAAGTGAAATGATGGTGCACTGTATTCTGGCTGCTCAGCCTGTTCTGGATCCCAGAGTCCGTTGCTAATAGGGAGCACAGGGAGAGGAGATGGAGACTTGGAAGCCTAGCATGTGCTTTGTTGGGTGATTTCAGGAATTGGGTATTCCTGCTGGAAGGATTAGGCTTCAGGAGAAGTGTTGGGGGACACAAAGGTTATCTTCAAATATCTGCCTGGCTGGAATACAGAGGCATCTTCACTGAGCTCCAGGAAGTCCCAAGGACAAAGCTAGGAAGTTCCTAAGAGAGCCCTGAGTTCCACTGGAGAGCGCTTCTGTAACAGCCAGGGCTGTGCAGAGATGGAACAGACATGGAAAGCTTGGTGAGGAAGAACCCTGCCTGCATCTTGTACTGTATTGGATGACCCCAAGGGCCTGTCCAGCCATGGGCTCTGTGGTTTTGGGAATGGCACCAGGCAGAGTGACTCAGACCCTCATGTAATTGGTGCATGGACGTGTGTGTGGGAGGGGAGCAATGATGGTAGTGGTGGTTAACCTTGGCCTAGCATAGATACCCTCAACTTCCCAGAGAGACTGGGCTTGATGGGGAAGTCTTAGAATCGTGGATCTTGACTCTCTTGGATCTGACTATACCTAGAACAAAAGCCCTTTCCTGTACAATAAAACCAGCAACCAAAAGCCACAAGTCAAGTTGTGTCCCTCAGGATATACTCTGGCCTGGATGTACTTGGGGTGGGCATGAGTCAAGAGCCAAGGGTCCCCTGTGGCCAGCCCATACTATGCACACCATTTTGCTGAAGGAAGACTTTAGGGCAGGCTCTCTGCTGGCACTTGCAGAAGCAGATAGCTCTTTAATAACAGGGATGGAGACCCCAACCATTTAGACCCTGCAACATCCCCACCTCTTCCTATAGTCTGGAGACTGTAAAGATCTTGAAACCACCTGAGATACCTGCTTCCATTAACCTTCAAGGTCTGTTAAAATGAATATGCTTTTACAGAGTGCTGCAGAGTAAATAAATCTGAAACATCCACCTGATCCTGGAATAACTGGATACCAGGACACGGTATACAGCCTCTACCATGGTGGGTCCTGCTGGCAGCCCCTTGGGGGGGCCAACAGAGCCCAAAGCCCTTGGTGCCTGCAGAGAAATTAGTGCGGTTGTCCATGATCAAATCTAAGGTGAATTCTTTGTCTCTGCCACCATTTTACCACCTAACAATTTTTTGACACCCTGGCCAGGTCTACCTTCTTGGGGAAAAAAATGTGCACACTCACATGGCCCACGGCTATGCAGTGCTAGCATGCCAGGGCCCATTGCAAGTTAGACAGAAAGGCCCTGCCTTTGACCAGGCTGCTACTTTCCACAGCAGAAATAATTACAAATAAACCTGAGCAAAGTTTTCTCTTAGGAAGCAGGGCAGGGCAATAGTACTTGGAAAAATCAATCTAATGATGATCGTATTAAGCAATAGCCTCTTCAATAATTAAAAAAAAATTCTTCTACTGTAATAACATTTAATCCATAGAAGTTAATCTAAATATAACAAAACAAAAGTACACAAAGGAAAAGAGCCCCAGCCATGCCTTGGGGGATGCTAGCTTTATTCCCAAAGTGAGTCTGTTAATAGAGCTGAAAATGAAATGCCGGTTTCATCTTTGTTGAGGGGAGGAGATTAACAAATTGTCATCTCTAAGCTCAATTTCCCACCTTATGGATCTCTAAACAGTATGAAAGCACTGGGTGGAGGCTACGCCTCGAGGCTGCCCCCCCTCCTGTGGAGCCTGCGGCTACCCTCCTCAGAACCCCCATCAGAATCCCTGGTTTGGAGTCAGGCGTCAGTCTGGGACCTTGGCTCCAGGCACTTCAAACCCAACAGGACCTTCGCTGAGCCCACTACCCCACCAGTAGCTGGAGTGGCCCTCATCTGCCCATGGCACTGGGTTGGGGGGCGGCGGGGGGCAATGAACAAACCTCTGGGAGACTCACAATCATCCCACCCTCAGTCAAGAGTCTCCCTGCCTTCCAACTCCTCACCCACCCACCACTGGACCCGGCCTTCCTGGCCTAGTGCTCAGTCTCCTGGTAACTGACTGCACCCATGCCTGGGTATTTGCCCAAACCATTCTAATCTCAGTTGTGTTCCAGCGTCAGAGAAAGCCCTGATCCTCCGTCCAGAAGTCTCATTACCCTCTACCACGTTATCCTATTGTATTGGATACAATCCTCACGGCACATTGTATAATGACCTTATTCTGCTGCCGGCAGTTTGTCCATCTCTCTGCCCTGAGCCCCTCTGCCTGACTCCTGCTTACCCTGGAACATGCCCACACAGAGGCCCTCTGTGTGTGGCCACCAGATGGTGGGCCCTTCTGGCTTACAGTACTGTAGCAGGTCCTAGGTAGAATTCTTGCCTCTTACCCAACACCATTACCATTTTCATCTCCCAAATGTGGCCAGTTATCTTTCTATAACACAAATCTGATCATGTCAGTTTTATCCTTAAACGCTTTTTTATGGCTCACCACTGCCTGTAGGGTGAATTCCAACTTCTTTCATAAGCTCAGAAGGCCCTTTGTATCTGGTACCAACGTGCCTTTTCAGCCGCATCCAAGCCTCATCTTTACCTCCTCAAATATGGGTTTCTTCCCACCAGTGTAGGTGCCCCACCTTCCTTTAACAGCCCACAGAGAAAGGCCCCCCCCTGAGTCTCTGTTCACACTGACCCCTGACAGCAGAGCCGCCTGGATCCAGCACAAAGGTGAATCCATCTCTCAAGCCCCAGTGTCCTCGGGCAGAACTCATTGCTCCATTGCCTCTGCTTTGAGAGTGCTTTATTCATACACTGCTGTTACATGTAATGTTATGCATTGTTATGTATCATGTATGTAATGCTATGGTGGGTTTCCACTCATTAAATGGGCCCTACGGATAGAAAGGTGAGTAAAGCAAGTTCCCTGCCCACAAAAAGTCTGTGGTCTAATAGAATGTGATGCTTGAACACAGAAGTGCAAAATGGTGCTATAAGTGGCACCCTAGGGTGTATCCCAGTGACCTGCAGGTTCCAAGGGGCACAAAGGAGGCATTCTATCTCGAGGTGGGCAGGGGGTGGGCAGGCTGCAAGCAGGGCAGCCTGGGGGAGTGTCTGTGCTCTTCAGTGGAGGCAAAGACTACATCTTACCCACTGTGCACATGTCATGTCTATCTGGTACACGCCTTAGGAGAGGCTCCAGAATACCATTATCTAATCCTCTTTACTTTTCAAAAGATTTTTTTTTTTTATTTTTAGAGAGAGGGGAAGGGAGGGAGAGAGGGGGAGAAACGTCAATGTGTCGTTGCCTCTCGCACGCCCCCTACTGGGGACTTGGCTTGCAACCCAGGCATGTGCCCTGACTGGGAATCGAACTGGCAACCCTTTGGTTGGCAAGCCAGTGCTCAATCCACTGAGCTACACTAACCAGGGCTCTAATCCTCTTTTTGAAATGGTTATAAAAGGCATTAAGAGAAAGTAAGGTTATATGCAAACATGACCAGGTTCTCTTCAACTCCCTTTTGTAGATAAACGGTGGCCCCAGTGCCAGATCAGGTGCTTTAGGAATGAGTCACTAGAAGGGGGATGGCCTCTCTGACCTAAGCACCTGTCAAGAGCAAACCACCAGGAAATTCTTCATGAGAGAAACCTGGTGGCCAGCTGCCTGCCAGCCAGAGGAGGCAGAGACAGAATGCCGATGCTGATGCAGAGGAAGTTGTTGCTTGTGATAAGATGAAGAAGAGGGCTGTTACACCACATTACAATTACAGAGTAACACCGTTGCTTTTCCTTAAATATCTACAGAGGAAGATAAGGGCTTTATAGTTTCCTTCCCTCAGTTATCACATTATAATCTCTCATTGCAAATCAGGAAGTCCTTCCCTAGAGCTAACTTCAATTTTCAAACTGCAGTGCAAGGCTCGAGCCCTGCTACGAGTGAGATTTCTAAGGAATGCAGTTACATGCTCTGGCCAACCTTCTCCCTCCGGGAGGCATTTCCCTACTCAACACTTCAACTCTGTGGCCTCTATCCCTCTGCAGCCTCCCAGTCTCTCTCCTGCGTGGTAGCACAGCACCGTAGGAAGCACCAGGAGCCCAGCATTTGATTTATGATGACACATACAGAATGCAGAACAGAAAACCACTGGATAATTTCTAAGTTTCCTTTGCTCAATAGCTTCATTCCAGATGGAACCTCTGCATATATCTGCCAGCAAAAACTATATTGCCAGCCTCAAGGTTCATCTTTCATGACTTCCCTACTACTGTGTGAAATGGTACATCAGCCCTGACCTGGTCAGTAGTACCTGCAGGATCCTGCGTGAGTGTGCTGGGCCCTAATGAAGGCAGGTGACAGGGGCCTGGAAGGAAAGGAGCCCATCTTTCCCCAGACCTCCAGCTGTCCAGGGGCTGGGCTTCTGACCCAAGAACCTCAGAATGTCCGTTCTGGCTTCACCCAGAATCATATCATATCTGTGCTCACACATCATAACAGATTCCTTCTGAACACGAAAGCTGTAGCTTAAGGACATTTAAAAACCACAGATCTAGTCCAACAAGTTCAGTCTTTGATGAAACAAAAGTTCAAGAAAAGGGCACTAGCGAGAGTTAGAGGCCAAGACTTGACCAGAAAGCAGAAAGCAATGCCCATGCACACACACATGTGCACACACACATGCACGCACACATGCTCACATCTACACGCTCTCCCACATATTCACACATGTATGTGTGCACATGCACACTCACACACACACTCACATGTACAACCAGGAGCACGGTTCCAGGGCCAGTTCTTGCCTCTGTGTAGTCACTGTCAGCTGTCAGTCTGAGGGTATGACTGGCCTATACCGTGAAGCTCCCTCTCCTTGGGCCCAAACCATCAGCATTCCTTCTCTTGTAGTTATCTTTATATTCTCATTACATGAGCTGTACATACTAATGTATTCTTTACAAAATTAAAAACATCAGGTAAAGGTAAGTCCCCTTTGAACTTTTTTTATAATTCTGAACACGCTGGAAATGCCCAGAAGTAATTACTGTGTTCATTTGGAGTGTATTCTTTCAGACTTTCTTCTCTATATCCAGATAAGTTACGTGTACTTGTAGAACAGATAGTGTGCCAGTGCATGTGTGTCCAGTGTACACTTACACAATAAACCACAACTTGTTTTTTCACCCCAAAATACGTCTTAGGCATCTTCCTGTGCCAGCACACAGAGCTCTAGCTCATTCTTTTTAACTGCCACTTGCTGTTCCAGAGTCAGATGGGTAACGCTATCCACTGACCTGTTCACAGGCAGTGAGGCTGTTTCCAATTTCTCACACTTGGAACCAGGGCCACAGTGCCTCCTTGCCTGTGCCTCCTTGTGCACACATGGAGGGTCTCTGTAGGGCAAGTCCCCAAAAGGAGAGCTGTGGGGTTCCGAGGTACTCCCTTCCTTCATGGCTTCAGGTTCAGAGAGTCATTGAATCACTCTATGCATCTAGGACTATATGCTCTTTAGGCGACTGCGCTCTAATCTTTTCCTTACTAAAATGTGAGTTTCTATATAATAATACTCACTGTTTACTGAGTACTTATTAAGTGCTTAAAAAATTACTCCTGATGCCCTCAAAACAAACTTCCAAAGCAAGGGAGGTGTTTCTCAGAGCAGTTACATCATCTGACAAAGGCCACACATCAGGCAGCACTGCTGGGATGTGTGTACTCACTTGTCTGACCGCAAAGCTCCACTCCACATGGGATCTCTACCCCACACAGGATGCTGTGCATGCTGCAGAAGCCTCCAGAGAGAAAGTGCTTAAACAGTGGACTTCTGGTTTTTAAATCCCACCCTTAATGTCCATACAACAGGCATCAGCTCATCAGCCCATTCAACACACACTTATCACGGCTAAGCCCTAAACTGGATAGTGGGGGTCCAGAGAAAAATAAGATATTGGATTGACCTCTTGGTAAAACAAACAGCAAGTAGAAAAGATGCTTAAGTTGAATTTTGAACAGTGGGCATAATATGTAAGGAAAAAAGAAGGAGTGTATTCTAGACAGAACACAGGATGTACAAAGAAACAACTAAGTAGATTTTGTGTTCTGAAATCAGGAACAAAGCACAACATCACATTTGAAAACCATCTTTAGAACTCATTAGATCCAGGGATGGCCAATAGGCTTCACCTTGAATGTCAACCCTGGGCAGTTGATACCAGCTGCTAGAGTGCTACACTGAGGATCTTGAGGCTATGTCTAAGGAGATTGCTGGGATGCACAGTCTGACGGGGTACAGATGGGGGCAGAGGCAAGAAACCAACCTCTCCAATCCTAGATGAAGCCACAGTGGCTTTCTGCAGGTGGCCCACAGTCATTAACCCACACAACCAGCCTAGGGCTTTGGCCCTAGAGAACACTGTCATCCCACATTTTCTGTTTGGACTTTCCATTCCCACTGGTACCCAAACACTACCTCTGTTGGCCCTCTTTCTCTATCCCCATGCATCTTTTTCTTACTTGCTACAGAAGAGCAGGACTCTGCCAGCATTTGGTGTGGAAGTAAATACCTACAAAGGGCCCTGCTGTTTGGGAAAAATCACACACACACACACACACACACACACACACACACACACACACACACAGAGTTGTAGGCTGAAATGTAAGGAAATGTTATAGCTCTAGGAAAGTCAGTCAGACTGCCAATCAACAAGCAGCTAATCCTCTGTCCTGTAAATTCCTGATAGAGGGTAAGCATCCCAGTGTATCAGGAAAGAGCACGTATGGTCTCGTACAGACTTGGTTCAAATCGCACTCTGCTGCCACCTGGCCGTGTGTCCCTGGGCACTTGCATGGATTATGCATTTAGTCTTTATAAGAGCCTGAGAGAAATAGGCATCGCCACTGTTGCCACTTTATAGACTAGGAAAATAAGCCTAGTAAAGTGACTCAGTTTCCACATCTGCAAAATGGGACAATGTTGGCCTTTGCTACATGAGCTTCTTGTGACCAGGAGACCCCAGGCACTGTGTATGCACCTAGCATAACAGCTGCACATGGCGATGGTCAGTAACTGCTTTAAAAAATGTATTAGCTGAATTTTGAGTTGTTAAGTGAATTATTAAGTGGGATTTGATTCATTAACCTCTCAAAGGGCCATGTACACCAGTTTAAACCACATATTTTGGTAAATTTCTGAATAGAAACTTCTCCTTTTAAAAGGTTAGGTAAAATAGTGAAGTGAGCGATAGAAATATGTTGAATTCAAACTAATGTGAACATTATCTGAAAGAAAGAAAGTTTAGAATGCCACCTGGGGACATCTGGCCAAGACAGAGGCGTAGGTAGATACACTTTGCCTCCTTGCACAACCAAAAGGACAACAACAAATTTAAAAACAAAAAATAACCAGAACTGCCAGAAAATCGAACTGTATAGAATTCCAACTACCAAGGAATTAAAGGAGAAACATTCATTGAGACTGGCAGGAGGGGCGGAGACAGGCAGCTGGGGTG